>NW_024121876.1:21473267-21675767 GCF_016745375.1 Pimephales promelas | reverse complement strand
CTCTCATTTGGACCTTGAACCGTTTGGTTCCCATTGAAGTCCATTATATGGAGAAAATCCTGGAATGTTTTCATCAAAAACCTTAATTTATTTTTAACTGAAGAAAGAAAGACGTGGACATCTTGAATGACATGGGGGTGAGTAAATTATCAGCAAAAGTTGTTTTTTTTTAAAGTGAACTACTCCTTTAATATACACTACCAGTCAAAAGTTTGGATTTTTAAAATATTTTTGAAAGAATTTTCTTATGCTCACTTATGTCAGATGTTTAGTGTATGTAGTCTATTTCAGTTTTTAAAATATATATATTTTTTCTAAACCTCAGGCTGAAAGTATGGGAGCCTTTCCGGAGGAAGCATAAAACCATCTCTGGTTATGGAAGTTTAAATCTGAACTGGTCCAGTTTGCTTTTTATCACTGAAGGACAATCCAAGGCTATTTTATTATCAGGTACATTAGACCTTTGACCATATTTGTGTTGGCTTGCTTGCTCTAGATGCTTTTCGTTTAATCTAGGTCGAGAAAAACATGCAAACTTTGCCAGTCTAGTATGGTAGTGAGAGGATTTAATAGGATCTTCACACAATAGGAATTGTTTTGTGTTTAAGTTTTAATTGAGATACTAGGAATATTATGTTCTTTTTTCCACAAGCCTTTGAATTATTTGTTCAACAGATGAAGTGAGCATGTGGGACCTGGACAATGGGACGCTGTTGTCTGTCTTCACACCTGACTCTAAGATCCAGACCATCTCTTTACTTGGACCCAACAACGGCACACTGCTTTTGGGCTTTAGTGACATGTCTACTCTAATCACCATGACGGTCAGCCAACAAAATACACACACGAAATCCAGTGTTGCCTGTGGGAAGGACCTGTTTGGAGAATCCAGCAGCAGTGAAGATGATGAAGAAACAAACAAGAACTGATTTGAAGAGCATTGGACATGTTAAATATACTGTATAATGTAGGTTCTTTGTCAAGAATGAATTCAGTCTGAATGGAAATATGGGGCTTTATGATCTCTGGCATCTCAAGTATTTTTTAGGAAATTTTCATGGCACAGTGTGGAAGGTAGACATGTGACTGCTGTCTTCATGAGAAATGCAATGTATTCCGATCAGCATTTCCAGTGCTTGTTTTTCCACATACTATGAATTTACCAGAACTTCCCTTACAGTCATGAGATCCTGAGGTTACGATAAAACAAATCTCAACAAGCCTGTGTTTTCACTGTAAGCTATTTCAGTGTATTTTCCTAGACTTCAGATGTATGTAGATTAACAGAATAAAATGTAATCGCATGTGTGCATACTTTGACAGTCTAGTTTCATGTGTATAGTCAGACATGCTTAAACAGAATGTCCTTCTGTAGCTGTCATGCATGCTGAGCATGAGTCAAAATTTCACTTCCTGCATTGCAGTCACATGAAAGATGAGCAAAAACACTTCCTGCTTAACTTAATCTCTAAGGAGTTTTTTTTTTTTTAGCTATTTGCTTTATTGAGGTGAATAAAATTAACTGATGCCATTTTGTTTCATTAACTTTGTAATTATTGGCTTATTTAAAACCTTTTGTCTTTATTTATTGGCAAGTAGAAATCAAATGTAAGATCAGGACCTCAACCGTTTTGATGTGCACTTGCTGCTAAGGCTCTTGTCTTGTGACACCGAAAATCACAAATAAGTTTTCAGTTTACACATTGTAGAAATGCACTATTTGCAGAAAAAAATGGGATTTATTGACTCTTGCCTTGACTTCTAATTGCTTGATTACGAGCTCATCACATTCAAGTATTGTGTTGTTGGATAGAACGCCAGGTTTGTTCTTGCCTATTTTTGGAAAAATCATATTAAATCCAAAATGCTATTTAAAGTCACATTCACCCAGCCAACCTATAGTGTGTTCACGTGCTATGGAAAATATGATATTTTCCACTCATGAACTGGTATTTACCAGTCTTTTGCGTTCAAGTGCTTTTGTTTGTTGTAAAATGGTAAAAAAAAAAAGATAATCCAGACCTGTTATCTAGCTAAAACTAGATTGCTTAAGTCATCTGCAACAGCAAGAAAATGATTTACCAAATCTCAAACGGTAAATAATTGGCTGTATATTTTCTAGATCATGAATAGTTCATATTTTTACCATTCACGAATCTTGCGTTGCTCCGCCATTTTGAAAAGGTCAAAGGACAGGTTATATCATCTCGGCAGCTCGTGCATCAAAATATTCTACGAGTTGCCCAGTGGAAAATACCACATGAGGGGGTGTTCATGTGCATTTTCAACGTTTGCTTTTGGTATTTACCATAATTATCATAGCACGTGAACGCACCACTGGCTGGTTGGTCTTACCTGGCCAAGCTGGGAGATGCTGAAAGACCAGCTAAAACCAACTTCCAACTTAAACCAGCTAAGACCAACCAAGACCAGCCTGGTCAGCTAAAAGAAGTGTCCAAAACCCCTCAACCAGCCAGGTTAAATCTAGTCTGGTTTTAGCTGTTTTTCCAGCAGGACTGACAGCTGACAACTAGATATATAGTAAATAGTCTGAAATTGTGGTCAAATATGGGCTATTTTCACTGTACAATATGCTTTAAATGATTATTCAATCATAAAAACGCCATCCGTGGCCTATATGTCATATTGGAATAATTATGTTTTTTACAAGAACATTTTTAAACATAAAACTTCAGAAGACGAGAGGAAAAACAACCTGCTCGGTTGCCACAATAAGATTCTCAGTGAGTGTCTGTAGCTGTTAGGCTAAAGGTGATTGTCACGATATAAAGCCTATCATAAAAGCAGTTCTTCTAAATGTTTCAACAAGTAAATACGACAGCAAGACAGAATCCCATATCGACTGTTAATTTTCGTTTTCTCCAAAGCAAGCTAACACGGTCACTGTATTAAATTGCTGGGACGCTTGTCTCACTGACTGTGATTGGACAAACACGCAAAGCGAGAACTTCCTTTACTCTATCTGTGGTTTCGTTTCAGGGGAATAAGTGCACTGTGTGTTACAGGCTTTCGACACCAGTTTATTGCGCTGCTTTACAGCTGACGATCCAGACAGTTTTTGTGTCAGGTACATCGGAATAAAGGTGTAAAAATGAGAAACGGATTAATATTGATCGCGGCCGTCATTGCTGCAACAGGTAAAGTACAATATTTTACATTAACGTTAATCCTTGCTTTGAAAGGAAATGTTAAATTATGTCGTACGTCCACCATGAATTAAACACTGATTTAGCCTAATTAGTACCTTTAAAAATACTGAATCGCACTGCAGGAACTTGGAAAAATACTAATATATCTGTATACTAACGTTATACTGTATATATGTCCAAAAAAGTGCACGTCATAAAACTGACTGATCTCACCAATAAGGAAGTGCTGTGCTGCGACTTCTCTCAAAGCTGTAAAGTTAACCTATAGCCTAATTTAAGTAATATTTAACTTTTGTGATTATTTTTATTCATGAGAACGATTTTTCAAACAAAAATAACAGCGAAGAGATTTATTACTTATTGGACACATAATTTTCTTGAACTAAAGTAGTTTCGATTTCCATGCATGACTTGAATGCAACGCTATGAAGAGAAAATGAGGGCCAAAAGTTTGTATACTGAGGTCAAATTGTGTAGTTGCGGGTCAGAACAGTATAAAGAGTAAAGAGCAAGAAATATGAATCGTCTGAAATGTTTTTGTCTTGAAGTTGGAAATGACGTTGGCTAGTTTTGTTCCCTTGATATTTAAAATGGACTGACTAGTCCAGTTCAGAAGTGTACAAAATCTGTTACCCTTTCAAAATACACCTTTACTTAAAGAGTGCATATAGTAGCCTACCTTAAAGGTGCATTTTGGTACCAAAAGTAAACATATTATCAAAATGGTAGGCTATATGATAACCTTTTTAAAGGGTGGGGTCAGGTTGATTGATTGGGACACTTTTTGCCATTGAGATGGCTGGGAAAAAGTGTCCCAATCACCTTGAGTTCCCCCCTATCGTCCCCGTGACAGATTTTTGTGTTTTTGTTCTGTTTATTAAACAAACTTTCCCTAAGGCAAAGAAAGGTGTCAGTTATTTTGTCAGCACTTTTGATATGCGGCTAATCTTGGGATCCCATGTCACGTGAAATCGGCTGAAGTGAATTTCCTGTTGGGAAATTGTAACGTGTGTGTACTTGTGAGCGCGCGCACTTGTTGGGAGGAAGTGAATGTATGTAAACACCATGTGCAAAACAAATGGAGGCTCTCTGTATAGTGTGTATTTTCTTGTCAAAAACGTTTACCAAAGTAATTTTTTTTTTATACAGGTTGTTATTATTATTTTTTAAATTATGAATCTTTTGTTTTGTCACTGAATTATTTTGGCAGATGTTGCTTTCTCGCTTGGGAATGTTTTTTTTCTCACATTCATTGTCTCTATCTTTTTCCTCAGCTCTCACCTCAGGTGAATATAGTTCCGACTTTATGGTCAAGCTGAGCACAACAACCCCCCAGCCGAACACAACAACCCCCCACCCGAACACAACAACCCCCACCCGAACACAACAACCCCCACCCGAACACAACAACCCCCCACCCGAACACAACAACCCCCCACCCGAACACAACAACCCACAGCCCGAACACAACAACTCACAGCCCGAACACAACAACCCTCCACCCGAACACAACAACCCCCCACCCGAACACAACAACCGCCCCTCCAGCGCCAACACCACCCACCAACATGACAAAGGGGAGATATAATGTTACTGATAAAGATGGCAATATCTGTATTCTGGCTGACTTGGGAATCGGGATCCGTGTGAACACCAGTGAGGTAAGATGCTTTCTGTTGTAATGATAGACCTACTGTACATCCAAATGCGATTCCAGATTATTATATCTAAACCGCCTGTATCCTTCACACTGTCTACCTTGTCATTTCTCCATATTCCATGTAAATATTATCCATTGTTCTGAAACATTTCTGTCTTTCTAGGTTAATGGCACGTTCATTGTTCAGCCGAGGAAAACTACTTCCAGTGGACAATGTTCGGAGAAAACGGCTGATATCACTCTCATTTTTGATGAAGGCAGTCTTGCCCTAAAATTTAAAAATGTAAGTATTTTTATGGATTTTCAACAAAAAAAAAACTGCATGTATGATGAAATTTAATCAACAAAAGATTTAATATACCTTTAGAAGATCTAGAAGATTCTTTACCATTGTAGTTAGTTTATATCAGGCTAGTGGACTTTTTTTTTTGCAATAATAATTGATGAATCTTTCAGTACAACCTGAGTTTGTGTGGTCTGAAAACAGAACTTTGAGGCATTTTAGGAGGAAGTATAAAAGACTGTTATTTATTCTCTCTGCCTAAGCTGACTCTCACTAACAATGTGACCAATAAGCTCACAAGGAGGCACCAGGTGTTCTCAGCTGATTGATTATGATATGGTGACCCACATGATATCAGTATGATGCAGTTATGTAGATAATGTTTGTTACTCAGGTGGTTCATTGATTGTTGTTGTGATTTGAAAATGGTGTGATGGTTTTATTAAACAATATGTTCTTATTCTATTGTGTTTGTGTATTTTGGATTACATTCTAATGTTCTTTTTCTTTGGACTTTCCAGGATGAAACAAAGCAAAAGGTCTATGTTGAGTTTGTGGAGTTTGATTTGACCTATGCTTTCAAAAGTGGAGGTAAATTCCCTGCCATGTGACTGCTACACTTTGCCTTGTAAAACACACACAATAACACACATCCTCAATTTTCAACAATTTTTTCCGAGGGCTTTCAACTGTTACCTGTAGTTACACGGTTTTTGTATTAGGCACCTAAACAAAGAGGTTAAATATTAGTATTGGTCTTTTTTTTACTTTAAAGTGATAGTCCACCATTTTTTTTCATATTAAACTATATTATTCCCTTAACTAAGACGAGTTGATGCATACACTAAATCGCTCTGACACGCGAAACACTTAACTAGCCCAGTTCATTCAATATGGGCCAAGCAGAGAAGCAATCAAACACATCCACGTTTTCCCTATTTTAATACAGTTACTCGTGCAGTTTACGAGCACTTCGACTCGGCGCGTATATATTGATGGACTCGGCGCAGTAATATCATCACTCCGGAGATTGAGAGGACTTTTCACGAGTGATGATATTACTGCGCCGAATCGAAGTGCTCCTAAGCACTTGCTGTGGTATTCCGCCATACAATATAGTTATCCACTTTACACACCTAGAAAAGCGCAATGTTTTATTTTGTGTCACCGTCCTAGGTCGAGTTACACTGCTCGTGTAACTGTATTTAAATAGGGAAAACGTGGATGTGTTTGGTCACTTCTCTGTTTGGCCCATATTGAATGAACTGGGCTAGTTAAGTGCGATCAAATTGTCTCGCGCGCCAGAGCGATTAAGTACACGCACTGAGACGACAGAGGTATGTATCAACTCGTCTTAGTTAAGGGAATAACATAGTTTAATATGAAAAAACAGTGGAGTATCCCTTTAATAAATTATATATATATATATATATATATGAAGAGTTCAGATGCAAAAGCCTCTAAGTGCCATTTGAAATTTTCTTCTAGAATGATAATTTTTATCAAGCTTGTATATTTAAGTTCGGTGATTTCACTTAAATGGCAATGATAATTACCTATTAATTGTTATTTAAGTGAAATTACTGAACTTAAATATACAAGTTTGATAAAAATCATCATTAAAGAAGAACATTTCAAATGGCATTTAGAGGCTTTTGCATCTGAACTCTTCATATACACACACATATATATTTTACTCATTGGTTCCTCAAAAATCTACTGTAAACATAATTCTTGCTTAAAAATTCTCCAAGTGATATAAATAGCCAAGCCTAAAAAAAACAAAAATAAAAATAAAATAAATTCTAGGCCATGCTGGTCAACCAGTTTGGCAACAGTGAATGTCACATGCTGACAAGGAAGTATTTCTGTCAGTTTGGTTACAGTAAATGTGTTTTTCGCATCCATGTGTGAATGCATTTCATTTTGAATTAAAAAACAATATGATCTTGTTTAAAGACTAGTTTTTATGTCCACGTGAATACATTTTCCCAATTTCAAACATGAGTGGTAGTGGAAGAGTTTTCACTATAATTATGACTTTATCGTTACAATTTCGTTTGTATGTTTGATTAAATTATTTTTATTTTTGTCAACAAAGCATCGGAAAATTACGGAGGGAAGAACGAGTCTCTTGAGCTGTTTTCCGCGGCTCCGGGTCACTCTTACTCCTGCAGTGCTGAGAGCGTGTACATGGGGAATGGTGTGAGTCTAGATCTGACCAATTACAGACTTCAGGCCTTCAACATCAAAAACAAGGCATTTGGCACAAGTAAGTTTAGAGTAATGGCACTTCAAGCATCCTTGTAGAAACCTCTATGTTACACTCTACATCTACATGTTGCTATTTGGACTATACACTTTGCCTTTCTTATGCACCGTATAGCGTATGTCCTGGTCACAGTGATTTTACCAAGTAAGATATGTTTCTGGATCAACATATTTTGTGTCATATTCCTTACTCTACCCATAACTTATCCCTAAAATCAGAGGGAAATGATGGCGAATAACACCGGTTATAAGCCTAAACGTGACATAAACTCAAATCTGATTTGAGTTGATTGAAATATTGTTCCAGGATCAAGAAAGATGATGCACTAAGTGAAATCACGTTACCCATTATGTCCTACACACTTCGTAAAGCTTGTTTACAAAGATTGGTGCAAATGTGGCAATGCAAAGGAGCTGGTTAGACCGGCCAGATGACTCTAAACAACCAGTGATAAGACAAAGTAGGCCTGTTATAAAGTCCAAAGGCTACCTGACATATTTTTAACTAATGTGGATGCATGTGTATTTTTAAATCGTATGAAAATCTGCTACTTTTTTTAAAAAGCTTTTTTTATTATTTGACATGACAACTTTAAAAGTCACGCGAATTAAATGATCTGTAATACAACTGCAATTTTGACCACCCGTTTAAGTATTATGTATATTTGTATCTACTAAACTATTGCTATTTTGAGGCTGGAAAACACTACACAACTTTTGCCGAGATTTACAGTTTGGATGAGTCGACACTAGTTGCCGAAATCCAGAGCCGGTCTTCAGATTTGAGTTGACAGAAAATTGCAACATGTAAAAATGACCACAGACTTTTGTTTCTTTTAGTTTCAGACTATAATTCTGTCCAGTCAGAGAATCAAACATGTTTGATATTGTTGGTTGAAAAACCCAGTTTTTCTTGAACCACTCACAAAGTTGCCAAGTTTATGCCTAGTGTTTTCAAAACTAAGTCGTGTAGTGTGTTTCAGCCTTTTAATATTTGCCTTTAAAACTAGTTTGACACACTGTTCACTGTGCCTTATTTGTGTTTGTCCAACAGCTGATCTATGCAAGGCTGATAAACCGGACTACCGGGTTCCCATCGCCGTGGGCATAATCCTCATCATTCTCATCGTCATTGTAGTCATTGCTTATCTTATCAGCCGAAAACGGAGAAGTAATGGGTACCAGTCACTATAGAGGCCTAAAAGTCCTGATTTAAATCAGCGATTTTGCAGATTTAATCCTGTTATGTGCGCCTTAAGTGAATGTTACTCATATACCGATGATGAACGTGGATGGCTTAGGATCTGTCCAAACAATGTTTACTATTCAGAGACGGTATGTCACATCCTAACACAAGCTGCAATCATACAAACAAATGGCTAAACTAGTGCATGCCTTATTTAGCCTATCCTAATCCTGACATTACTGAAGGATGTGCAAAATGTACATTTGCTCCATCTTGTGTAAGTGTTCTTTTCTGTAGGGCTCTTCTCTGCTCGTCTCATGCATTGCATTTTCTGTGATTGGCTGATCAGCCAATGTTAATCTCATAAATATGTCCAAATTTGTTGTTGAAAGGCTGCATAAAAGGGAATTCAGTTGCTCATGTTTATGTTGGGATATATAGGCCTTCACTGTGTTTTGTAATTAATAATAGAAAGGATTTTTCTTTCTGTTGTGCTTGTTTTTTGTTTTGGCAAACTGAAGGGCTTTACTATTCTGTATTGTGATCTGAATGCACTGAATAATGCAAACAATGTGTAATTTGGATACTTATAATCAATAATTTGTCCCGAAAAAAGTACTTTTTTTAATTATTGGCATTAAATAAAAAACTTAAATAAAAAACGTACAAAAAAATGACGATTTTTGTTCATTTGACGGCTAAGTCTGTGGTGTTGAAATGGAAGAGGAAGAGGGGGAAACACACAAGCATTATTTTTGGCAGTGTGTTATGTGGCGGCGCAGATGCAAATTTGTGTTCTGAACAGTTTTCCATTCATTTCACTGAAATGACTAAAAAAAATTAAAGCAACATCTAAAATCATCCTCTCAATTATTACTATTTTTATTTGTTTTTTGTTTTAGTAAGTAATCAACTTTTTCAAATCCCCTATTTATGACTTTATTCATGCTGTAAGGTTAAAACATTCACTGTAAACAGTTTTGTTGCTAGGGTATGTTTTGTTATACTTATGTTAAATTATATAATTATTTGTAGAGCATTCAATCCTATATTAAAATGTCTTTATTCATTGGAACGTTGATCTATCTCAAGGGATTTATTTTGCATAAAAATAGAATTGTTTGCAATGTACTAATATAAGCCTACATTGTTCCCATCAGTTTGTGAATTCGTTGGACATTTGGATGTTTTTACCATAGATATGTATATAAAGGCTAGATATGTCGTCCACGCTGCTGGCCAATGGAGGCCATCTTGTCACAGGCAGCTCGCTCACTCGTAACATTGTGTTAATGGTACATGTGCTATTTGAATAACCATAACTTGCTCAATTTTCTACCGATTTTCAAACAGTTTGTTTTGTTATAAACGTCAGAGATGTAGTTATGACACTGCATACTTATGAATAAAAAGTGTATAAATAAATAATCATCCAGATAATTATAGCCACGTTAATAACGTTTGTAAGAAACCAAACCGTTTGTAAATCCGCCAAGATTTCAACGAGATAAGAGTATTTGTGTTCGTGCTGACCTCTCATCTTACATCAGCTTGTCTGTGACAAGATGGCCGCCGGTGATGACGATAGAAACTCCGCCGTAACACATCTAGCCTTTATATACATATCTATGGTTTTTACAGTCAAACCCCATTATTTATCGGTTTAACCTAGACACAAAATCTTTTTTTTTCTCTATTATTGTCATCTTTACTTATTCATAACTCTTATAATCCAGCAAGTCAGAGGGAAATAATATATTTGAGTAATTCACAAACAAATAAATGTGTGAAACTAACACAGAAGATAGACTAGCCTACAGTATATATCACTGGACTGTGAAGCAGGAGGTATTCGAAAACGATTACTTAAGTTTAGTCATGTGATCCATGTACCAATAGATATTCATATACCGGTTTTGTATACTGGTTTTCCTTATGAGCTGGAATATAGCTCTAAGGGAATGAAAACATCCTGCAAAGATTTATATCTGAAAGTGCACCGTATATAATTGTCTTTCAAAAGTGAGAGTCGACTCTGAGTCTATGAAATGAATTGTTTTTGAAACGAGTCATTAGCTGTTACATCGTGACGTAGAGAGGTCATTGGCCGCGCCCAGTTACTGCGCGCGCAGACGGAAGTGTAAACTTGAAGTCTACACATTCAAATACTTCATCATAGCATCATGTTGAGAAGACGCTGTGTTCTACAATGCAAAGATAGTTCAGCCACTTTGTTTTCATTTACAGGGGACGAGCATGTGAAGAATCGGTGGTTAGAGTTCATATTTGCAACGATACCACAACAGAATAGCCCGATTGTGTTTTCATCATTTTATTGACGAATAAGTTACTAGTTCAAAAACATAAATGAATTCAAATGTGGATTCGCAAGCGGTTGTTCCTGAGGGAGGGCTAACTTACTTACCCAGTGTATATGGATCAGCTTCCTCCTATGAATCACAACCTGTAAGTATTATTAATAATTGTTGCTTTTATGGGTTTTGAACGGTTTTGTAGCGTCGGGCGCGAGGAGGGAATATGTGTGTGTGTGCGCACGCTCAGCGCAGCTTCTAGGTCTCCAATGTCATTTTTTTTTAAAATATGTGAAATGTTTGTCGCTGTTATTGATGTTGTCATAAAGAACAGAGCGTCTTGTAGTACTGCGGTGCTTTATCAATATGTTTATGCGTTATGCTAACAACTGACTGGGTCTGTCATCTGACCAATCACCGCCGATTAGCGTCACGCAAAGGAGTGGTTTGGAAAAATGAGTCGTTGTAGGAATCATTTGGGAGTCGGTGAGCAAATCAATTTAAAAATAAATGCATATTATAAGACAAATAAAGTGTTTTTTATCCTTGCATGCATGTTAATCTGTTTTTGGGAACTCCTAAAACAAAAATAGGAACATTTTAAATGTTATGAGCTTAACATTTTAAATGTTAATACGCTGAGCTTCTCGTCCGGTGCGACCCGCTTTTTACGCTTAATGGACTAATACAGTAATAAAAAAGACCAAACTACCATCTTATTGGGGGTGTAGGGTATGTATGACAGGTATGGACTCAGAACAGCCATACGCTCAAAGTTTCACGCTGAACTATTCCCAGTTAAATAATGGCATTAATTTGTCTTAACACTGGATATTCGACATTCGCACATTTAGAGACCCTCTCTAAAGTTACACGACATTGGTACACACATTTCAAACTTAGCATTTGAAGAGAATGACTTACAGTCATAAAACCAATTGAATCAATAAATTGATCAAGTGATGCACACTTTTTAGATAGGCTGTTGATTTGAAATATTTTTTAAAAAGGTGTCTTTATCAGCTTTTTCCATATAGCCTACATAGAGAAAATAACCTAGGCCTACTGAAAAAAGCAGATTTTTTTTTACAAGAGTTTTTTTTTATTTGGAACTATTTTCGTTGGCGATGAAGGCAAAATGTAAGTCATGTTATATTTATGACTTAATATAAAATCAACGTCCTGATGTTCGGGATCGCACTCTTCCTCGTCTGATCTGTTGCTTAACTGTTAAGAAAAAAAAAAAAACAAGGATAGCCAACAGGAACTTTTTTTGTGAGTGTGAATTATATGAGGGCGAATTCCTCAGAACGCGTCATTTTTATTATTTTTTAAATGCTTTATTCGTTATGCTGTTTTCCTCAGAACGAGTCACATGATCGCCGCATTAGTCAAAACGCGTCATTTTTATTATTTTTTAAATGCTTTATTCGTTGTGTTGTTTTCCTCAGAACGAGTCACATGGTCGCCGCATTCCTCAAAACGCGTCATTTTTATTATTTTTTAAATGCTTTATTCGTTGTGTTGTTTTCGTCAGAACGAGTCACATGATCGCCGCATTCCTCAAAACGCGTCATTTTTATTATTTTTTAAATGCTTTATTCGTTGTGTTGTTTTCGTCAGAACGAGTCACATGATCGCCGCATTCCTCAAAACGCGTCAGTTTTATTATCTTTTAAATGCTTTATTCTTGTTATGTTGTTTTCCTCAGACCGAGTCACATCGCAGCATTTCTCAGGACGTTCGGTGTGAGTATATGAGTGCAGCGGCTTTGTTCTCTTAGTAGCGAGTTGGCGATTGGGTGCGTATGCTTTTTTTTACACAGGTTTGGGATCTAAATTTGAATGTTTTCATAATTTGCAGAAGAATTTGCTTAAATGGTGGAATGTCATTGCTCGATTTGCTGTAGCTACAGTTAGATAAATAATTAGGCATGGTATATAGGCTACACTGTGGCGATTTGTGTGTAAATGTGAGGATAATATGTAAATCAATGATGATCAAAGCTTTATATACATAAATATAAAATTGTTGATAATTTAGATTTCATTGACAAAACGATGTTTGGCACTGAAGTGATACTGAAAGCTTATTGGCCTTAAACTGATTCATTTAATCAATCAAATTTGCCTCAACAACCGAATATTGTGTGAATACAAGTTATGCACATTACTAGGGAAATTTATAAAAATAAAAATGAACTTTTTTAGCTTCATTGTTCATTTTAAATACATTACAAATACGCCCTTGCCTCTTCTGATGGATCAATTATAGCCTACTTGATTTTCCGTGTTTCGCTCCATCTTGCGCACACTCATGTCCGCACAGCTATTTGTTAGTGCGAACACAAAAATTGGGCTTCACACGGATGTCCGTGGAACTTCAGATGACAAAAATTGTAGAATGTGGATGATGACATAAGTTTGCGTTAGGCTTAAGACAACAAGCTTTCAGGTTCTTGTACTGTATGTTTACTAAAATCATTTCTTTCTCTTTCTTTCACAGTGTTTCACAGATATATATTGCGAAAAGGATTGTTCACTTCTAGTCCATTTTCTATATCATATCTAACATCAATATGAGTAAGTCCACCATTTCTGAGGTTGCAGATCAGTCTTCATCTACTGAATTAGATGAGCTTACTGCGGCCTTCGCTGCAGGCCGGTGGTGGGCGATAATGGAGGTTTCAGACCCCATACCTGATAATTTCGAGTACGATTACTCTTTCTCAGGCCAGTTGGGGGGAAAAGTAGAGGCAGGAGAAACACCATGCCCCTCATCCCTGGTTTTCAATGATGAATCAGAGAAGGCTCATTCCCAGCACTCGGGCTTCTCAGATGCAACACTGAAGACCACACGGGAGTGGAGGCAGAAGACCACACTGAAGTGGAGGCAGAGGAGTAAGCAGGGAGCACCCTTTTATGCCAGATCCACACAGGAAACACCTGAGCCTGCTAGGTCCACACGATGTATGCCCGTCAGGTCCCAACAGAAGTCTTTCTCTGATGCAACAATGGCCATGGACCAGAGGAGAAAGTGGAGGCAGAAAAAGCCAAAGACAGCATCCTCAAAGGAAGCACCTGAGCCCATTGAGTTCCTACAAAGAGGACAACTGATGCCTGAATATATGCCTCCACCCACGTCCATCCATTCTCCAAAGAGAGCACCAGTGGCTGCCTCACATGGAGTACCCATGCAGGACAATATCTCGAAGAGGCAAAAACTAACATTCCCTGAGCCTGAGATAGTGCCTGTGTGTCGTGCACAGGGAGCACTTGTTCCTGACAGGATCCCTGTGAAGAGACATTTTAAAACCCCTGAGATGCAGAGGCAGCATTTGCAAAATGCCCTAGTGCGAGTGTCTTCCGCAAACCGCAGGATCCCTATGGAGCAGAGGGAGAAGTTGAGGGAACAGTGGAGGCAGAGGCGGAAGCAGAATTGCCCAAAGGGAGCCAAGACCCCACAGAAAAGACCTGCTTCACCCAGGTATCCCGAGAGAGCACCCACGTCCAGATGGAGTAAGAGGGTTTGTCTACGGAACACAGAAGCTTTTGTAAGTCCCTTATATTTTCAAAATGATAAAAAGATACGCCCTTTAGATTTAGTCTTTGGAACATTGCATGATTATATCTATTCTTTCAACAGGACAACGGACCTCCACAAAAACTTTGTGTGGAACTGAGGCGCTACAACCATCAGGACCCTCAGAAATCTCCTTCACCACCAAACCGGAGAAATCGGGACAGACTTCAGCACAGGTCCCAGCCGACCCGTAAAAGAGATATGGTTAGTTAGACCCTCCTCTCTCTCAATTTTACTAAAATTTAGACACTAAATAGGCTACTTTAATAATTTAATCTGGGATGATCATGCGAATCGTATCCTTTTAAATTCAGTTAAATCATATAGAAATGGTAGAAGCAAATTTTCTTTAAGAATCACTCGTTAAATCTGTTCAGCGTTACATGATTATGTCTATTCTTTCAACAGGACACCGCAGGTCTGCATCGGGCACCTCCAAAAAACCGTTGTGTGGAACTGAGGCGCTACAACCATCAGGACCCTCAGAAATCTCCTTCACCACCGAACCGGAGAAATCGGGACAGACTTCAGCCCAGGTCCCAGCCGACCCGTAAAAGAGATATGGTTAGTTAGACCCTCCTCTCTCTCAATTTTACTAAAATGTAGACACTAAATAGGCTACTTTAATAATTTAATCTGGGATGATTATGCGAATCATATCCTTTTCAATTCAGTTAAATCATATAGAAATGGTAGAAGCAAATTTTCTTTCAAAATCACCCGTTAAATCTGTTCAGCGTTTTTATGATTATGTCTATTCTTTCAACAGGACACCGCAGGTCTGCATCGGGCACCTCCAAAAAAACGTTGTGTGGAACTGAGGCGCTACAACCATCAAGACCCTCAGAAATCTCCTTCACCACCGAACCGGAGAAATCAGGACAGACTTCAGCCCAGGTCCCAGCCGACCCGTAAAAGAGATATGGTTAGTTAGACCCTCCTCTCTCAATTTTACTAAAATTTGGAAACTAAATACTTTAATAATTTAATCTGGGATGATCATGCGAATCATATCCTTTTCAATTCAGTTAAATCATATAGAAATGGTAGGAGCAATTTTTCTTTCGATTTTCTTTCAGAATCACTCATTAAATCTGTTCATGATTATTTCTGTTTCTTCAACAGGATGACAGTGCAGGAGAGGAGATGTCACAGCCACAAAAAAAGCCGCGGATGGCAATCAAATTCAACAACCAACGATCGGGTCCAGGCATCTTTGACCAAATTGAACATTTATGTTGTTTATTTGCAAAATTTTGTGTAATTTGAAAGATTTAAATACTTATTGTAATTAAACATGTCTAATATGCATAATAAAAAAAAAATATATGTATATATACAAACTGTGTATTTATTTATCAATGACAACACACAATAATTAGCACTGGTGTTTTATAAATAAACAGATCATTTTCATTGCTCTCACTGGGTTGAATAAATTCACAGACGAATAGCATAACAACAATATATAGTTCATATTTACCACAATTTATGGCTAAAGACAATGGCTATGTAATAACACTGATTCACAATTTCAGTTATCATGCAACACTACGAGCTGATCACAACTTTCAGAGATACATATTTCTCCAGGTAGTCTAATAAGTCGTTAATGGTCTCTCCAGATCAATCTACTCAAGCAGAAGAATGTCCTTTTGTAAAACGGTCTAATAATCTAATCTCGGTGTAATTACAGTGCAATGTAGGCAATGTTGAATATGATCAGAAAAACATAGGCCTATTTGTCATAGGTCTAACGTAGCTACTGTGCATGGTGCAACATGAAATATCTGGAATACAATATGGATCGATGATAAAGACAGAGACGATCTCCCTTAACAACAGTGCATTTATTAATAAATTAATACACGTCTGTGTTTAGGATGTACATGATGACGAAACAGTAAAAATAAATGTATTGATTTAGATGCAGTAGAAAACTGTAAGTACGTATTCATCTCATTTGGTGACGTCATCAGTTTGTTGGAGTAGGAGCTTCATGAAGAGCTTTGGGGATATTTTTCATAGTAAAATCAGAGTTTGCATTTTGATTGACCCTGTTTAAGTGAACAATCTGAGCTTTACTGTTGTTTAGGGGTTGAATCTGATCCTCTAATAGGGTTATGGATGTGTTATTCATTTTTTTTATTAATAAAATAGTTTGGAGCTCTTCAGTGTTTGAAATGAAAATAATGGTTCGTTTTAAATTGGAAAAAAATAGTGAGATTATGGTAAAATACTTGATAGAACAATAACTGTGTGTGTCATAATATGTTATTCTTAAGTAATTAGCACAAATAGCTTTCTAGTCATTTCGGATCGAACCACACATACCCAATTTAACTAGCCATCTCCCCTCCTCATGATGACATGAACTTACCCCTGTTAAACAAGTTCTCACATTTCACATTTTCTTACAAATTAAGACATTCAAAGTACATGTAACAACGGGTGCATTAAACTTTCAATTCCTACTTGTTTTACTTGCATAGCCTAACTTCAAAAGTTTGTTTTCTTTGAAAGAAAGAATTAATTTTAATTGAGCAAGGATGCATTGATCAAATGGGCATACACCAGGCACAATGCGGCGCAATAAGGTTAAGAAAACTAAACAATCGAGAGAAATGTATCATTTTATATACATCAGCACCTGGGAATAACATTATAGCCTAATCTCGTTCATCAGGGTAGAGAAAGCTGCCCTATAAATAACTGAGAAGACTTAAATGTTAACACAACTTTTGTGACTTTATCAGCTTTTCCATAAACTGGCCCTTATAATAATCACAAATAGCCTATGCTTGCTGTATTTCTGTAAATCTGTTTTTATGAATGTATGACTCTCTCATCGGTTGCTCTATAGTTGTCACAGAAGTCGTATTACCAGACAAAGCACATCACCAGCTTGTTTCATGACAAAAGTGATGTGCTTACCACTGACATTTGGAGTTGTAGTAGTCCATTGTGTCTCATCAGCTTATTTTTTTCTTATCAGAGCCATATTCTTATGTCTGTGCAGCTCAGTAGTGTTTGTTGACATCTCTATTGCAAAACTATTCTGTTATATGAAGTAGAGTAATGCACTAAAATACGACAATGGTTTCAAGTTCAGCCTTTCCATCTGCATTGCCGAAAAACCTATGGAAAGCCATGTTAACATTTAATCTTTAAAATGTATCAGTATCTATTTTCATGCTAAAGTGCTTATTTTTTTTAGGTACATACTGTAGTATCTATATTCCATAAGGTTTTCATTTCATTTGCTACTAGTGATTATTCTTTATTATTTAGCTACTAGTACCTTTTTAAAGATACTAGTCTGTAATTTAATTTCAAGACTTACTCGCAACATAATGTTGCATTGCTTTTCACCAAGTCAGAATATGGACAATCTTGCTTTTTATATACATGACATACAGTGCGCCTCCTCAACTGAATAGTGTGCGCAGCGCACAAGACAGGAAAGTACATTTATCTGAGGTGTTAAACTTTTTTATTTCGCAACAAGTTATGAAGATGGAATAATTACACAGACCATCAGGTGCATCTCTGGCACTTTTACTTCCACTGCCCCTGACAGAAGAATTTATTTTTCCGAGTTGAGTCTTAAGGTCCTTGCACACTGAGTCCGAAACTTTCGTAGACTATTTGTTTTTCATATTCGTCATTCGGTGGCTGTGAATTGTCAAAATACTCAAAAACGAAAGTTTCGGAGGCAGTGCGTAAATGTGATTGACACAACATGACGTCGTATTTATTTTTTAACGTGCGAAAATTTTAGACTTTGTGCAAGGACCTTTACACTTTACAACGAACAAATAGCTTTTATAAAAATGTTTTTGTTTTTGTCAAAAAAAATTAAAAGTTGCATCAGATTGGTTAAGTATATTACCCACATCTATTACTTTTGTGAATTTGTATACCTGATTATATCTTTCCTTAGTCATCTCTGAACTATCTAGCAACTGTTATGCTAGCATATCACAACGATTTATAATGATGCTGAGCTTACAATCATGTTTCGCTGTATATCCTATGTTTTTATTAATCATTTTGGAGTATTTTATTGTTCATGTTTGTGTGTTTTTTTCTAAATAAATGAAATGAATTCATTTTGAGTCTGCATTCATCATTCACAGCAGAAATTACCTTTAAATTAGTTTGGGAAAATAATGTCATTGAAAAATAGATAAATAGGCTAAAAACTGATTCAAAAAGAATGATCCAGAAATTTCACTTTTCCGTTTACATGACGAAAGTTTGGTCACCGCGATTGGCCTACTTTGTCACTTCAGTTTGTTAGCTGGGTAAATTGTAAGGGTTAGATGTTAAAATGGATTGCCATAGGCTAGAAGTCTGTATGAACTCCTCAAGCTCCAGATGGGAGATGGGCGGAAACATTCCGAAATCCCCATAACAGTCTTTTTCAGGGATCGGCAGCTATAATATAGCTATTGTTTTGATCGCATAGCCTACCTAACGACCAGCCGAAGAAAATGACGAGTAAGATTTCTTACAAATATTGTGTATCTTATAAATTGTTATTTGCAACAACCGAACCTGGACTGATCCGAGACTTCTTTTGACGCTGTTCCTCAGGCGAGCCCGAGGCAGATGTTTCGGATGTTGCAGCGCAGAGCGCGAGCGATTCAGGCGACGCTGGGGCGTTAGTGGAAGTTACTTTCCAGAGGAACCCACGTCAAAAATACAAATACCTGGAGGCAGAACCCAAGATTTTAGGGGTACACGTAATTAGGTTCGCGTTAAAGTAGAATTCAATGTGTTGTGATTCGTTAAACACGTCTACTGAAGAGTTGTGTCTCATCCACAGGTGACGGAGATCGCGCTGAATGTCTTCTTCATGGGTCTCGGAATTCTGTTTTATTTGGGAATATCTTATGAATACAATCATCCGTATACTAAGATAATCAGTTTTGAATGGATGATATACAACATCATGGGAGCGTTTTCCGCTGTTGCTGTAAGTGTTCATTGTAGGCTGTGTTTAAATTCATTATTTTCATATAGTTAACCCTAAAACTGTATTCTGGACAAATGTGGACAAAATAGTTTTGATTTAACGTAAATACTTCCCTTGATCTGAGCGGTACAAGACTTGGCTACTTTTCCTAAATTTGCCTCCTATACACACACAATTTATTTTGACTCTTTTTTGATTTTTTTTTTTTTTTTTTTTTTTTTAAGTGGGTGAAAAAAAAAAACCTTAATCTTGTATTTGGGTCAAAAATGGGCACCCATAGAAACGAATGGGAGAAATATAATTTAGAGCATTCTAAAATAAGCCAAAATAAGACAGGTGCCAGCAAAGTCACTTCATCTTTAGGTTTTAGCTCTAAGAACGTATTGGAATGATATTTTAACGAAGTTAAAAAAATAAAACTACATAGTAATTCATAATTTACATAGAAAATATGGTACTTTTTGAAGTAAATAAATTCAAAAATGCCCCCAAAATAAAAGAAAACATCATAAATGGACATACAAAACTTTATCGAAGACAGTGATATAACATTTATAATAATTAAAAATTAGGATCACACCTGAGTCCTCTGTGCCCACATTTGTCCACAATTACAGGATTAAGGGCTATAAAGTGAATACGGTTTGAGGGCTACAAAGCTTATAAGCCATTTAAAGTTGGTTTGCTGGTCTTAACCAATTTAAGCGGTTCCTGGTTCAATTTAGATGGTTTCATCTTGCCTTGATGGATAATTCAGAGATTTAAGGGCCACTGTCCTGCAGAACTAAAGAACTCTCTTTAACCTGCTATATAGTAATCCTGAAGACATTGGCTGCATCTGAAATCGCATATAGCATACTGTCTTGTACTTATGTTGAATAAGTAGGCTAATTATTACTTCACAACTGTTAAAAAAATGTTCTAGTATGAGTGTGTGTGCAAGCTACTCTAGTACGAATGTAATCCGGACAAACTACATTCGCCACGATGTCATTATCACGTGACACCAGGGTCAGTGGCAGGACAGTGACCCTTCAAAAGTTGCTCATCCCTGATGTAACACTGTGTTTTCCTTCAACAGGGCATAATTGCTGGCAGTTTGGCGATAGCAGCGCAGAAACTCCACTTACCGACAGTAAGAGTGGACACCGCACAAAAAAAGAGGAAATTTCTTATATAAAAAAGTGTCATCATGCAAGTTATGCACTGTGTGTAAAATGGGCCCACTGAAGTTTTGAGTACCCACTCCGAATGTGTCAGGAAATAGGCATTTCTCATCTTACGCGTGTCATTTTATTTCTTAACAGCTCAAGGCATGTTTGGGAATGCAGGTGATCACTTGTGTGTTATATGCTGGCTATCTCCTCAACACGATGACTCCCTCATCACATGGTGTCTGCTGGCTTTTCTACCATTATAACGAGACAGTTCCTGAAAACAGCACATGCCTACTTTTAGAGGCAAGCTAAACCGTTTTAAAGAGAAAATGTCAGTGCTATTATGCTTTTCTCCTTTGAAAATAATGCTCTGCATATTATAAGTGGTATCTTCAAGAGAAAAACTTTCATATGAAACAGTTTCTAAATGTACGAAATTAAAGGGAAAGTTCACCCAAAAATCAATTTCTAACCCTTTAATATAATCTGAGAGCGTTCTGTACTCTCCACAAACAGCTACGCAACTACTTTGAGCTTCAAACGGTTCATGAAGAGATCGTAAAACTAATCCATATGAATTGAGCGGTGTACTCCAAATTCTACAAAGAGAAGCGAATTTTACATCACTTTACATGATAAACAGATTTAATTTAGGCTTTTATTCACATATAAACATTCATCAACTCACACATCAGGTGTGGTAAACAGAAGCTCTAGGGGCTCGGGGATTGACAAAACAGTTATGATGATGAAATATTTGCCATTTAAAGGGATAGTTCACTTTGAAATTAAGCTTACATCAAAACCTTTGTCTTTGTTTCCATAGTAGTTTCAATTTTGATATGTTTATGTCAAACCGTTGTTGTCCGTCAGTCATATAATGGAGGTCTATGGTCACCACCTCAAAGAGCATGCACAGAGAAGTCCAAATTAAACATGATTTAATGACTCGTAAATGTAAGTACACATTGATGGCCTAAGACACGAAACGAGCGTTTTTTGTGAGAAAACAAACAGTATTTATATCGTTTGTTTTTATCTCTTGAATCCAAGTATCTGAGGGCGCGGACGCTATGGTCTGCGTAAGTGCCAGAAAATCTCTTGCGCGTGTACGTCACTTATTGTTTACACTGAACAAAGATTGTAAGCAAGATCTGTCTAATGGTAAGACGGCTAATTAAAATGGTACTAATTTGCGCTTATCCGGGATGTTTAAACTGTCGTAAAAGAAAACAATTACGTGTGCTCGCGCAAACTCTTCTTTACTTCCGAGGAGATCACTTCCAGCCCTTGCGCAGACCAAAGCACCCGTGACCTCAGATCACTCGGACGTGGCTGTGATTACAAGAGGTAAAACGATATAAATACTGTTCGTTTTCTCACACAAACCGCTCGTTTCGTGTCTTATATAGGCCGTCAATGTGTACTTACATTTACGAGTCATTAAATCATGTTTAATTTGGACTTCTCTGTGCATGCTCTTTGAGGTGGTGACCATAGACCTCCATTATATGATTGACAGACAAGAACGGTTTGACCTAAAAATATCAAAATTGAAAATACTGTGTAAAAAAAGATGCCTACATCTTGGCTGCCCTTGAGGTAAGCTAAAACATACCAAAAATTAATTTCAAAGTGAACTATTAAGGATTTATATATCATTACCCTCTTTACTCGCACAGGAGGTACTCACTCAGCTGACTGTATTGGATCTACTCATGGAGTTGACTCAGATCGCTATCTCTCTCACTCTGGCCGCGTACTGTTGCAAGGTGATTCCCTGCTGCACTCCCAGATCTCATGTGGTACGTAATGCTCATTTCATAAACCTTTCCATGATGCTCAGAACGAATGATGTGAAATATGATGCAAAGTTGTAAACCGTTTCTGTCTTTTTCAGCCTGTCATCGCCATGATGCGGCCTACAGCTCCACAGTGAAAGTGATCGTGTGTGCACCTTAAAAGACATAATTTTATCTAATAATACTAATAAAACTGGTACATTATTAGACACACCTATACATTATACTATATTCAAACATATCAATATTTCTATTCATTTATTTTTTATCTATACAAGGGCATGAAAACAATAACGAAGTGTGTCTTTTTTCACTTATTTCTGAACACTAAATTTTAGCCAGTTTGAATTCATTAATATGAATTAATATCGTTACAATACAAAATGTAAACGTGTAAGAATGGCCTTTTACAGAACATATACTGTAAGAATCACTCGCTATATGGACAATGTCAATACTCAAATAAGAGGTTATTAAAATATATATATTTTAAAAAATTACATGTATTATGAATGATTTTCTGTGTAGACAGCATTTTTATAGCACACATGCATGATTATATTAATGTATTAACAGCTACAGTATGTTATTTTGGGATATCACATTGTAACACTTTCCTTCTTCAATCTATGCTGGGGTGTCAGACACACACACACACATATATATATATATATTCTGCCAAAATGTTCTTAATCTTGTTTAGGGTCGTTAGTCCCATCAAGAAGGAGGGTGAACACAGGACACATGTACTAAATTAATCAACATGAATCCTTAATGTTGCAAGAGCAAACTCTAAGAAAGCCAAACCACTATGATTCAGTATGCACATATTTTAGTATATTCACCATGACCCATCACACCACACATCACCATTGGGATAATATTAAACACACACAATCCCAATATAAACAATGCAGGTTTCATTTATATCAAAACCCTCTTCACACAGTTCAAATAGTCTTGATTGGATTGGAAAAGGAGGAATTCAGAGAAACAGTCAAAGTCATTTAGTCCATCAAGATTTCACTTGGGTCTTATATTCGCACATTCGCGGACTACCGCGTTCAATAAATCGTTGTTACTGCACAAATAACCCCTAACACATACAACTACCAGCAGCTATAAGCTAATTTTCCTCAAAACGAGCTTTCCTTCGCAGTGGACAAAATACATTGACCTCTATCGCAGGCTGCTAAGAAGGGACCGTCTGCAAAGTTTATTTTTTTGAGGAAAATATAAATATTAAAACAATGTTATTTGTGTTTTAAAAATATTCAGCTCACGAGATATTGAAAGTAATGCATATGCATAGCAAAGTATGCATAACAATGGAAAGTTAGCACAAGACAAGAGCGCGTGAACTTTCGTATTCACATTGAAAACGGGGATGGAGATGCACGACTTGTCTTAATATGGACAGCAAGGACACACACACATTCCCTCAATGTTGAAGCCTCGAAATCAACTCTGGGAACATTTTGATAACACATTCTCACAGTGAATGTTTATCCATAATATTATTCTCCTTTTTGCTCATTAATAATGAGAATGAATGGAGAATATTTTGATTGTAGTTAGGTAACGGTAACACTTTATAATAACTTTTAGTCATTTCTTATTCATAGTACTTAAAACACAATTTCTTCAGTCAACTAAAAAAAATTAAATATGCCAATCCCCATGGTGTAGTCAGCTTTGGAAAGTGCTTAATGACATTCAATGGTTTATTGAAAATGTATTGAAAGTTATAGAAACTTTAAGTTGCAGGAAGGATCGTGTAGGACCTTCCGTGACACATACATGGACAGCGTCACGAACATAGTCAAGTTTGCACACTGTGAGCACACTGACTTATTACAGGTGAAAATTATTTGACAATACATCCATTATTGTACATATGTACACAAACATTCATATAGGAAAAATTACAGTAACTCACCAAAAGTGTTTTCCCATGTTACTGTCCCAGTGATATACAATTCACATTCTGAAACTATGGCTCTATTCCTTGAAACTCTACACACAAAACATGCACACAACATGCAAAACATCGAACATCTCTTTCAAAACCAAACATATCATTTAAAACTATATTAGCCCTTTCAAAAATTGTGTTTTTGAGTAGTAACTACGCACAAACATCACATGATAGGCACACCAAACTACACACGGATGTGAAAAATGTAAAACATTACTATATTGCGTCTTTTGCTTGTCCAGTGTGCACTGAAAACACAACGAAATGACAAACAATGTTTTTTATATATATATTAGTCATTTAGATTAGTTGACTAATTGAAAAATGAGTCGAAAGATTAGTCGTTGAAAACATTTGTCGTTAGTGGCAGCACTAATATTTAAATATTAGTGCGCTGCCACTAACTACAATTTTTTTTAACGTTTCTCATTTCAAAGAAATATATATATATATACACACATTACATGTATATATATATATATATATATATAGAGAGAGAGAGAGAGAGAGAGAGAGAGAGAGAGAGAGAGAGAGAGGTGTCGGACAGGGGGTAATAGTGGAACTAAGGATTACAGAGAATTGTTTGATTACAGTTGTTCTGTTGTTCCTCAATGGTATGTCTGTTTTTAGGTGCTGTGTTGTTTTCACAAGATAAGGTAAAATGTTTCTCAAACATCTCAAAACTTTCTCATGACAAAGTTTTGAAACAAGGTATGACTATCTCTGCGTTGGTCAGATCTAGTCAGAAAGAGGAGGGCAGAAGTTTAGTGAGACCTTATTGAATATGTAGGAAAGTGGACCTGAACTCAGACATAGTCAGATCTCTCACACTGTAGAATGGGGAGGTATAAAAAAGTCACAAAACGGGCAAGATCAGATCTATGGGAAAAGGCAGGAGGGATCGATTCAATGACCAAGAAGCTGCAGAAAGCTGATATTTTGAATATAAACACTGAATATTCCTCAGAGATATGGTCCCAGCTTGCCATAGATGTATTTAATGAAGACTCACACAAAAATCGCCACTGGTTATGGGTCGTCTGGAACCATAACCGCAGAGGACTGAGAAAAAGAGTACATCTTGCTGCAAAATCACCACACCATCACAACGGGACAGAAGAAATCCGACCCGCAGATAAAGGTAAAATAATTAAATCACAATACTAAAATAAATAAAAGGGTTGAACTGTGTGCTTAATTATTGAAATATGTTTTTATTATTTGTTTAAGATAACAAAAGTATTAAAAACATTTATTCGCTTTGTTACTATTTTCACAAGTCTTAAGGGTTAGATCACCCAAAAATGAAAATTATGTAATTAATGACTCACCCTCATGTCGTCCGAAGTTCGTAAGATCGGCGTCACACACATCAGTAGCGTCTTACGTCATCAGCGTCACTGAACGCAGATCAACAACAGAACCGCAAGACAATACACTGCTGAATAAAAATCATAGTTTTTGTTATTTTTGGACCAAAATGTATTTTCGATGCTTTAAAACATTCTAACTAAACCACTGATGTCACATGGACAACTTTGATGATGTCTTTATTTCCTTTCTAGAAAAGGACAGTATACCGTACATTTTCAATGGAGGGACAGAAAACTCTCGGACTAAATCTAAAATATCTTAAACTGTGTTCCGAAAATGAACGGAGGTCTTACGGGCTTGGAACGACATGTTGGACTGACGAGTCAATAATGATATAATTTTCATTTTTGGGTAAACTAACCCTTTAAAGCCATTGCACGCTGAGTCTAAAATTCACGTCCGAAATTTTCACACGTTACAATATAAATATGACCTCACGTCATGTCACGCTTGCATACCGCCTCGAAATTTTCGTTCGTCATAAAAAAAAAATCGAATCGGTTCGATTTTTTGCGTTTACCGCTTCCGTAGCGAGCAGTCTGAATGGTCTTTAAATGGTGTTTTGAATCGCGAATACAAAAAAACATACAAAAATTTCGTGAATACAGAAAAACGCATATGAAACACTTGCACGTTAAACAATAAATACGACCTCATGTTAGGTCAATCACGCTTGTACATTGCCTCCAAAACGGTCATTAAAAAAAAAAAAAAAAAAAAAAAAAAAAAAAAAAAAAATCGAATCGGGTTCGATTTTCTTCGTTTTTTCCGCATCTGTTGCAAGCAGTTTGAATGGTGTTTTGACAATTCAGAGCCACCGAATCACGAATACGAAAATTTTAGTATGTGTTTTTTCGTATTCGTGATTCGGTGGCTCTGAATTGTCAAAACACCATTCAAACTGCTTGCTACGGATGCGAAAAACAAAGAAAATTGAACACGATTCTATTTTTTTTTTTAATGTTTGTTTCGGAGGCAGTGTGCAAGCGAGATTGACATAACGTGTGGTCGTATTTATTTTTTAACGTGATTTATTTTTAAATCTCGTATTTAAATTTCGGATGCAAATTTCGAACGAAGTGTGCAAGCGCCAAAACTGATAACACTTGTAGCGGAGCTAGTCATTCTTTCAAAACCTGATATCACGCTTTCAGAAATAAACATTTCAGTCCACATAATCATTGTTTCAAACACAAGATTATTGTAATATGTAATTAGAACATTTGGTTTAATCACCAAAACACAACAGTATGATCTTGGTTCAATTTAGTACTTTTAACAATCAATTCAACAGAACACAAGATAGCCTACATGTTTCAAATTACCATTGTTGATTAAATACTTACAGTACAGGCTACAGTTGCCACATTAGAAAATACACTTACGTTACATAACTTATGAAATGAAATCCATAATATTTGTAATAGTATTTATCTAGTGTGTAATCAAAAGCTGTGATGAAGTTATGAAACTGCCATGAGGTTTTGTGCTTTTGTGCCAGTGTTAGCTGGCAATACAGTAAAATGTTTGCACTGTGCCATATAATGGTATACGGTAGTTGACCTTTACAGACTGAATTACAGTAATGTGGCAGTCTCTTCAGTGGTAATCAGTTTACAGTCTCACATGGCATACACATACATAAGTAATGTACTGTATTTTATACCATTTGTCTCCCTTCTTCTGATGCATCCCTGTTTAATCTGATGTTATACAGTCATTGCCTGTTTCCTCTTCCTCTCTAAGAAAATCACTTAAATGTAAAAATAATTCATTTCATTTGCATGGTTATCTGTATCAGAAATTGCAAACAAAGTAGAAACTATAGAATCTGTATCAATAGAAATCTATAGGTGTACCAAATTATTAAATGAATAGCAGTGTTTTGAAATGGCAAACATGTGACTTAAAGTCAGATTGTTGTGTTTTATGCAGAGGACTGTGTTCAGTGCACTTAAAAAGTGCCATTTTGAATTGCAAAATGTGTGTAATGCAGAACATTTGTTTAGACATTTGGAGAGTTGAGAAGAGGTTTTGCTCTCTGTGTGTCATTTTAGTGTTAGCCAATACATGTGCCACCTGGCCAAACACCGCAATGGTTAATTGTTAACACTTGTTTTTTGTGAGCATATTTTTGTTTAGTCCAATGTATATCTGCTGTGCATATGTTGCACTGACTTATTTGGTGAAAAAAAGACATAATAAATAATAATAATGTTTCAACAGCATGTTTGTGTATCTGCAAATATTGCTGTGCATGTGAACAATCTGGAGATTTTTTTTAACAATTTTAACTAATTTAGTATTATGGCAAAGAATACTAAAGATGAGAGTGCTTTTCATTATGCCTAACAGTGTGTAGTTGGTTAGACAAAAATCTGGTGTGTGCCATTTCATGCAAAAGTTGGATTTTGATAATACCATATGTAGTTTTGGTTGCAGTGCTTCATTTTTCAGGATATACTGTATGAGGTATTTGGCAGTTTTTAGGGTTTTGTGAATTTTTTGATAAAACCAGGCTGCAAAATTGTGCATTTGCAGTTGGAAAAATCTGTAAGACCAGTTGGATTAAATAATAGACAAATTTATTTGACTGAACAAGAAGAGATGCAAATCAAACGTTTGATAGTAATGGCATTATGTACGGCCGCTACTGTGAATGAAACATTTATATATGAAACAGTTATGGGGGGGGGGGGGGGGGGGGGGGGGGGGGATGCTGATCTAGGCCTGTATAAGAAATGCTCTTAAGAATAGTCTAGCTTTGACTTAAGTGTCAAAAATACTTAGTAAAAGTTGGACTTCTCTAAGATACTTTTATAAAGCAGCTAAAAGCAACTTTCAGTAAAGTATATGACATGATTGTCAGCGTGCGTTCCTCCGCATCCAGACACCATTCACTACACACACAATAGGCTTTTTTCTCTGATTTTGAAAACTCTTCACGACTTAAAATGCTTCCAAGATCGAAGGGTAGGTGATTCCTGTAACGTTACTGTTTTACGGTCAATGACAAGAGTACGAATCAGCTGTCTCACGAACGTAAACATTAATCCCTACATTAAGCCATAACACAGCGAGGGAGAAGAACTAAGTTACATGAAACAAACTACATATTTTACATCATTCACGAGGGAAAAGTCACTATACTCACGGTATGGCTTTCTCCAGCTTTCTGCTGCTTCTTTTCTTTCAAGGTAGTGACGAAACGAAACGCGCTCTGTAGCATTGTTTGTTCGCTGTCGGCTACGGTAGAGACAAAATAACGTCGACCTTCATAGAAGGGGGTGCTTCTAAGGTAATAATTACGGTTTATTAAGTTAGTTCTTTATACACCACTGAAAACATAGTTATGGATGTCATATTGCATTTCTTTTAATAGATACTCAAATTCTTTAAATGGAAAAATGTGATGCTATTTAAGCCGATGAATCACATCATTCTAAATTGCACTCACGCTAAAGGAAAGACAGAAGTTGCAAACTGTTTAAAAATGGATCAAAAAAAAAAAAAACTGGTCCAAGGAAAAAATATTCTAGTGCAGTCAGTCCTTGAAGGATAGTTCACTTTGAAATTATTTAGCTTACCTCAAGCCAGGGCATCCACCATGTAGGTGTCTTTGTTTCTGCAGTATTTTCAATTTTCTTGTCTGTCAGTCATATAATGGAGGTTTATGGGCGGGGTTCACCCTGGGTCAACCTCAAAGAGCATGCACAGAGAAGTCCAAATTAAACATGATTTAATGACTCGTAAATGTAAGTACACATTGATGGGCTAAGACACGAAAGGAGCGGTTTGTGTGAGAAAACGAACAGTATTTATATCGTTTTTACCTCTTGTAACCACAGCAACGTCCAAGTGATCTCTGAAGGCACAGGTGCTTCTGTCTGCGCAAGCGCTGGAAGTGATCTCTCGCGCGTGTACATCACTCATTGTTTTTTATTTTTGTTTTTTTATATATATATAAAAAAATCCCAGCAGCCATAATAATTAGCTGGTTATCATGGTTTTTGCAATTATTTATTTATTTATATTTATTTTTATTAATTAAAATATATCAAATAACAAGGTTGGTCTTAATTAGGGATGCACTGAATATTACCTGACGGAAACTGCATTTTCGTTTTTTGGCCAAAAAGAGAATAAAAACAAAAAATATAAGCTGAAAATATATATGCCGCCCCCCTTATTTTATTATAGGACTATTTTCTTCCCAATTGTTTTTTCAATTCAGATTCCGTAAATGTATTTAAAAGTCTAATAATACAATATATATATATATATATATATATATATATATATATATATTTTTTTTTTAAATAAGCATTTCATCATAATTTTAAAAAAAAAAGTTATTTTCGGTTTCGGCCTAAAATTTTAATTTCGGTGCATCCCTAGTCCTGATATTTTATTTAATCATAATAAATATATAATATTTTAAGTCATTTTCCATTTATTAAAATGTAAAGTCAATTTATTCTGACACCACGCATTGAAATGATTGGTAAAATTTGCACATAACAAAAAATGTATTGTATTGAGAAAATGTATTAATTGATTAAACTGATTTGCTACAGATACAGAAGTGGCAGACGTGGAAACCCAGTGTGAGACAGAGATTTTGGAAAGAGAGACAAACTTCGACTTTCGACAACCCATATACCAAGAGCCCGACACTGACTCTGCAAATCTAAAGAGTACACCTGAGCCCACAAAGGTACAGGAGCGAGAGCCTGGAAGAAATGTTCAGAGACAATGTCCAGAGGTAAATTTTGTTATCTCTATGACAAAAAAAATGTGGGATGGGATCAAGCCAAAATGGTCCTTAAATTTAAGACCACCTTGGAAAGACCATGTGAATGACAGCTTTAAAGAAAAAAATCCATGTTGTGCTCTCTCATTTAAATACCAACATGTCAAGAAACCCTGGAGCAGAAAAAAAAATCTTCCATATTTACAAATTAAGGCAGTCTGCAGATTCCCATCTTGCCCAGCCAAATACTCTTTCACAATGCAAAATAAACCTGCTGGGCTGGGTCAAGATGTGAAAATGTTAGTCCAACAAACTGGAGACATACATCACAAACTTCCAGAGAAAAAGGCTAAGCCAGCGACCATCGTAAAAAGAGGAAAAATAGCAAAGGCCCTAACGCATGCACCCAGTCAGTCTTTTTACAGCACGCTACAATCAACACCAAACGAGCAAATCCTGTCTGGGAACAAGACTGACAAAGTACTAGACTCAGAAATCAGAAAAAAGAAGTCCACTCACTTTAACGTTATGACTGAAATACACTTGATGCAGACATTGCTCAAGAAATTTGACACACACTTCGAAATACCGGGTTACATACAGTTTTTCAGTATGAATCCATTCATTGTTCATTTGCTCACAGAGCGTGGCATCGGCATTCTTGTGCATCATTTGCAAAGTAAGTCTCCTGTGTCGCTCTCTCTTGATGTCGCTGGAGGAGTTGTGTCAAAAATACCCGAACAGCCGAAGCGTGTGTTGTACTACGCACTCGCTCTTCCAGGAAAAGCTCGAGATGCACCACCTCTTCCCGTTTGTGAAATGCTCTCCAATGATCACTCAGTACCACCAATCACATTTTGGCTCTCGGAATTTACATTCCATTTGTCAAAATACACGCAAGGAAAAGTTCACCAGGTCGAGACTGATTACAGCTGGGCTTTAATACAAAGTGTGATGCTTGCTTTCAACAAAGAGCACATCAGCTCTTACCTCAACAGAGCGTACGAGTTCTGCACTGGGAAAAAATCATGGGATGAAATGAAGTCGTATACTGTCTTGCACATTTGCTCCGCGCACATTTTGAAAGCTGTCAGACAGGCAATCTCTAGGGAAACGGATGACAAAGGACTGAGAGACTTTGCCACGTACGCTTTCGCCAGACTCCAGAACGCCAGCTCCATGACTGAATCAAGAACTGTGTTCAGAGCATTTTGCGCCCTGCTCACAACGCCACAAAACACAAACCTCGTCAAAGAAAGTTTGTGTGTTTTGGAGAGTGTCATTTCAAGATCCAGAGAGCATCGACTGGAAGATACTACCCAATCTGAAGACTGGGAAAGTAAAGAGAGAAGACATGCAATGACCATCATCGGCAGATCACCATTCTCTGCTTGTTTCCAGCAGATCGTGAAAGAAGTGAAGGAAGAAGTGGCAGGTGATGAGAAATGTTTGGCAAAAGAGGACAACCCATACTTTTGTCCAGGCATCCTCACTGTCCTCCATACCTACCTTGCCATTTTTCCTCTTTGGAGTGGCTTGCTGTTGGGAGAATCTCGTCAACAGGAATTAGTGGCAACACTGAAACTACCAAAGACAAGAGAGACCGACTGTCCCAAAGAAAGGTGGTGTGGAATTGTCAAACGTTCCATAATGCGTAACGAAAAAGATGTCAAACCAGGAACCTTCATAAGAAAAATGTATCAGTCTCTACAAGCGAGATATACAGAGAATATCGTTCGGCATAACCTTCCTCAAAAGATGAGCCGTGAACCTTGATCGGTGTCAAGAAACTTGGATGAAGAAGAAGGAAGAACGTTTCCCAGACACCAAATCCAAATTTGTTTCTGTTCCACAGAGCATGCCTGTTCCCCAGGAAAAGAACAGAAGGATCCACGAAGATGTGGCAAAAAGTCAGAAACGGTCAATTCCTGAACCAACTCCTTTTCCTGAAGGGAAAATTGTCCACAAAGATGTGGCAAAAAGCCAGAGACGGACAATTCCTGAACCAACTCCTTTTCCTGAAGGGAAAAGAAGGATCCACAAAGAAGTTGTGGCAAAAATCCAGGTTCCTGAACCAACTCCTTTTCCTGAAGGGAAAAGTAGGATCCACAAAGATGTGTCAAAAAGCCAGAAAGGGCCAATTCCTGAACCAACTCCTTTTCCTGAAGGGAAAAGTGTCCACAAAGATGTGGCAAAAAGCCAGAAACGGCCAATTCCTGAACCAACTCCTTTTCCTGAAGGGAAAAGTGTCCACAAAGATGTGGCAAAAAGCCAAAGACGGACAATTCCTGAACCAACTCCTTTTCCTGAAGGGAAAAGTGTCCACAAAGATGTGGCAAAAAGCCAGAAACGGACAATTCCTGAACCAACTCCTTTTCCTGAAGGGAAAAGTGTCCACAAAGAAGTGTCAAAAAGCCAGAAACGGACAATTCCTGAACCAACTCCTTTTCCTGAAGGGAAAAGTGTCCACAAAGAAGTGTCAAAAAGTCAGAAACGGACAATTCCTGAACCAACTCCTTTTCCTGAAGGGAAAAGTAAGATCCACAAAGAAGTGTCAAAACAGAAACGGTCAAGTAGTCCTGAACCAACTCCTTTTCCTGCAGAGGCACTCCTTGTAGACGAAGAGGTAAGTGAAACAAATAAAATAATTTATTTCATATATTCAGCCAACCTATTATTTACTATATGAAGTGTGTAACATTCACAGATCGACATTTTATGGACAAAACCGCCCAATGATCTGGTTGTAGCCGTTGTGAAGTCTGACACTCAGAATCAGGAGTTCCTGTTACATCACAGGGAGTTCCTAACACTGAGGCCGCATGCATGGATATTCGGAGAGGTACACATTTCATAACAAAAATATTTCGCAAATACAAAATTGTACAAGTAAGACTTCTCTTCCCAAGGCGTCATATACTGAAGCTTTTGACATTTGGCGCATGGCACCCTTTAGCGTCAATATGAGACGCAGATATATATGGGCCAGAAGGCGCCTCCTAGTGGTGTAACCCTAAACCTACCCCATAACCAAACAAAGCTCTGTGCGTGTTATATTGATGCTAAAGGGTGCCATGTGCGTTGGATTTAGAGAATGCGTTGCAGCGCCCAGCCAGGTAGTCTACCAAATGTTTTTTCTCAGTGTATGTACTAATTTAAATAAATTGAATAATTGCAATGCTTTATTACTTTCCTTTTTTCAGACGATTGAGTGCTATTTAAGAGCTGTACTTAATGCAAAGGGTGCAAATCTCTACCAGCTAAGCCATTACACTACAGGTGTCATTTTAAATGACACAAAAGACCGGGTCATACGGCAAGGATTGAAAAAAGTGAGTGCAACTACTTATTATTCTGCCTTTTTATATGTGCATGTATTTTACAGTACACAAATGTACAGTTCATTGACATTTCTGATATACAGGTCAACTTCGAGAGATATGATGGGCTCATATCTGTTGTCAATACCACACACATGCACTGGAGGTTTGTGGTAAGTAAAGATATTATTAGTAAAAAATATTGTGTCGTATGAGCTATTACAGATAAACACCCATACATACATGTTGATCTTTTCACAGACATTTAATTGAATGACTTTTTTTTTTTTGTTATATTTAGTATCTACATGCTACAACTAACACCATTTTCATACTTGACCCTCAATGTGGTAATAATGAAATGGAATTTGCCACACAAGCGTGCACCAAATTTGGGTATGTTGATTAAAAAACCTGTAACCTTTTTAGATCTACAACACCAATATTGGTGTATTGGCATATTGATGTTTCTGAAGACCACCACCACCTCACACACTGTATTTTTCCAACAACAGGGAATATTTCAGGATGAGAGGAAACCTGTATGGAAGAAAAGACTGGGTGGACACTGTGTGGAAGCCTGGGACAATCAACCATTCATTCCAGGAGGATGGTTTCAACTGTGCTGTCTTTGTGATGCAGGTAAATGATGGGTACTTTACATAAACATTGTTCTCACCTTTTCCTGTATGAGACTGTTAAAGGAGTAGTTCACTTTAAAAAAAAACTTTTGCTGATAATTTACTCACCCCAATGTCATCCAAGATGTCCATGTCATTCTTTCTTCAGTGTATTTTGATGAAAGCATTCCAGGATTTTCTCCATATAATGGACTTCAATGGGAACCAAACGGTTCAAGGTCCAAATGAGAGTTTCAGTGCAGCTTCAAAGGGCTTTAAACGACACCAAACGATGAATCTATCGAAACGATCGCTCATTTAAAAAAAATAAACACAAAAGTTTACGTTTTATAAGCACAAATGCTCGCTTTCTGTAATGTGCGTTTTTGACTCTCCTGTTCGAACTCGTTCATCAAAATGAACGAATCTTTTTTCGAGTCATTTGGTTCAATCAATCAATCAAAAACCTTAATTTCTTTTCGACTGAAAAAAGAAACACGTGGACATCTTGAATGACATGGGGGTGAGTAAATTATCAGCAAGTTTTTTTTGAAAGTGAACTACTCCTTTAATGTTCACCGCTCTCCTTCTAGATGGCCAAGCAGGTGCTGGAACACTTTCCGAAAATTCCTGAGAGCATCGATATAACACCGAACCGGGAGGAGATGTGTCACACCAGGAAAAATGTGGCCAAAGTGATTTTGCAGGCATCAGGTATTGGTAAACTATTTTGAAATAACAGTTTATTTCCAGAGAAAGAGTGATGGAGTGTAATTATCTACATTATCATAATTACAGTGTCAAGTGAGGAGTATTGCTCTGTGTGTGGACAAAAAGACACAAAGACAAATGGCAAAAAGGACCAAAAAGAGGAGCTCTGCACCTGGGTATTCACTATTCTTGCCTATTTGTGAAAGTAAAGACATGGGTTTTCCCAGAATAAACAGTTTTTGATTACATGATGTCCTATTTTCCTTCCAGGTTCAGTGTGAATTATGCCAGAGATGGTTTCATGTCCAGTGCCTCAAAACCAATCTGCCACCAGAAGAGGAGCCATGGGTTTGTGGTTTGTGTTTGTAAGCTATTCAGTTAGAGGAGCTCATGCTAAAAGTGTGAGAAATATGTATTTTATCATTTGGATCTTAAATATCATTTAACCAAATATAAACATATTCTAAGAAACATTACTATCAAGATCACTATCATTTTGACGCATTTACCATCATTATCATTTGAAATGTAGCCTATGTTTGATGCTTTTCGTTCTGTGTGCCTCAAATGTAGCTGATTGACTTACGGTCAAACTTTTGTACTTGCTGTTTAGATGAGGTAAAGTTTCCGTAAGTTTCCTTAGACCACATTCAAATGCTCAAATGTCTCAGAATGAAGTTATAGACTAATGTTATCTGTAATGTCACATCTTGCAGAAGGGACGTGTGTATTGTATTGTGTATTATGAACATTAAGATATACAACTTTCTGACACTTTTAGGGTGCCATGCAACTTTTGATCCTGATTATGGATGAATTAATTTTACTCTTCATTTATTATTTGATTGTCTGCTGTTAAGAAATAAAAAAAAAATGTTTTACTTAATCATCTGACTTGGTCTCCATTCATCTGACTTGGTCCTCCAACAACAACAAAAAAAGCTCAATTTATTATAAGGGGTTTTCACAAAGTTTCTGTTTTGTTCAAATTATCCCTGACCTATAGTTTCCTTTATAAAACAGACAATATATTTTTCCTTCAAATCCTTATTTCAACAAAATATCCCACATTGTACATTATTTATTTCCAGAACCTTTGGACACTGCTGTCTTTACATGGAAGTAAATAATGACACTTTTTAAATTAGGGATGGCAACGATTAATCGTGATTAATCGCATCCAAAATAAAAGTTTTTGTTTACATAATATATGTGTGTGTACTGTGTATAATTAATTTGTATATATAAATACCCACACATGCATGTATATATTTAAGAAAAATTTGTTATTAATATATCAAATATTTATATATAATATTAATTGTGAATAAATATATATAAAATATATACATTCACATATTTCTTAAATATATACATGCATGTGTGGGTATTTATATATACAAATTAATTATACACACTACACAAACATATTATGTAAACACAAACTTTTATTTTTGGATGCGATTAATCGCGATTAATCGTTGCCCATCCCTAATTCCGCTACTTGAAAAAAAAATATGATTGTCTGAAATTCAACATGGTTACATATTTTAATCTGCTTATATTTCAATTCAAAACACATCTTCATTATTAAAAATTCAATAATTCACGTTCACCTTTCAGATTTCCCTTCCAAAATGTTCATTCTGTTTAAAAATACAACATATAATATTCAACAGGCAATTTTCAGTCCGTTTTATTTCGCTTTACAAATTCACTTCCATAAATTCAGTGGTTGAAATTTCACAGAAATTTCAACGTTTAACATCCAGGAAAGGCAGGAATATGCCACCATGGAGGAATAAAAAACACATTTTCTTCCCCGATTGCAGCAACTTCCATTTTTATTGCAGATATTTACAGATGCTTAACACTATCTTATCATATTTATCCCAAGAAAAAGCAAAGAAGTTTCAATGATTCATATTGTGCACAACTTAAAATCATTACTGACAAGTTAGAAATAATCTTAATAAACAATCTTCACAGAAGATAATCGTCAGCTTCTGCAAAAGTGAATTTGAAAAGTGAACCGTCTATTTAAAGTGAATGAAAAAGGTTCTGATCTCTTTCGGGTGAATGGTCACATTAAAGTCCTTTGTTACGCCACTGAAAAAATCCGTTTCCTCTGTAAATAGAGGGGAAAATTACAACAATGACAATTAGTACTGACATCTATTCAATCTGATTCAAGCTTTGTAGGTGTGAAAACTCACCTTCTTTTCGTACTCTTTCATTGGTTTTCCAGCTCCACCGCTGTAGCTCGGATATATCCCATGTTCCAGTGAGTGAACGCTCCTGCACATCAGTTACCTCCCCTATACCCCGCATAACTTCCTGTAACCGGATTAATTTACCGTTAATGGCACTGCTTGAGAAGTAAAACATTAATCAAACAATGCAAAAGCCAAAAATGAATAGATTTCATGTACCTTCAGATTAATAATGACGGGTTGTGACATGACTGGGTCCTCTCCTACTTCATACAGGTGTGTGATCCTCAGAAGAATCCGGTCAAAATCTATCTTTCCCTCTTCACCTGGTTAAGCAAGTCATACATTTTGAATCTAGCTTCTGGTTTGAAGTAGAAAATCCCTAAACACAGCGCAGAAACATTCAGATAACTGTTATGAGACGCATATGAGATGTTATGAGACGCATCCTTATGAGATGCAGTGTATCGTGTACTGTATATCACCTGCGCTGAGCTCGTGGAGGTGCTGGGTGTGATCAGGACTGTAGTTCCAGCCAGGGACGCTGAGGGTCTGCATGTGGAGGTTCTGGGGCAGAACCACCGGCTGAACAGACGGACCGCTACATCTCGCTCTTGGATTCAGTGGCTTCTCTGTAAAAGGGGAAAATTTACACTCCTTTGTCTCTGTTTGTTTATCAAAATGTACGAAACACACACACAAATTGCATAGAAAATAGTTTGTGCTTTAGGTTAAAGGGATAGTTCACTCAATTTTGATATTTTTAGGTCAAACCGTTTGTGTCTATCACTCATATAATGGAGGTCTATGGTCACCACCTCAAAGAGTATAATTAAACATGATTTAATGACTCGTAAATGCAAGTACACATTGATGGCCTAAGACACGAAACGAGCGGTTTGTGTGAGAAAACGAACAGTATTTATATCGTTTTTACCTCTTGTAAACACAGCCACGTCCAACTGATGAGTTACAAGAGGAAAAAAACTATATAAATACTCGTTTCGTGTCTTAGGCCACGAGGATCTTTGAGGTGGTGACCATAGACCTCCATTATATGACTGACAGACACGAAGCTAATACTCATCTACTCACTAGTCCGCTTGAATGGCCTTGTTGCCTTTATAATTGTTCCCTTTATAAATAATTGTATTTTTTTTCTTACACATACAGAGTGTGAGATTAAAAACCTAGGCTAGAAATGCCTGCATGTCTGCAAACTCACGCGGTTGGTCAATAGGCATAACCACAGGCCTGTGCTGCAGCTCTAGTGCCTCCCGTTGGTAGATGGATGATATTGCAGCAGGGGATCCCAGCATCATCCAAAGAACAGGCCGCACCACAGAGGAGTCATTAAGAGTCAGGTTATAACCCAGATTCCACTCCTGGTTGTTCCAAAGCCGTCTATGAAGCATCACCTGATACACAGACATAGAATGCACCGAATACAAATGGTACTTTTAGATAGTAAATGGCTGGGAAAGGCCTAAGAGACTGACACAACAGTGCCAAGTATATGTGTGAAGCCCTCACTTCTAGTTGACCCTGACTCAGACTGGCCACTCCATGAGCTCTTTCACTGAGGAACACAAGTCTGCTGGATTCATCTTCCATGTAAGCCGCTCGTACCATTGGGTAGTAGTTCTGTGCACGTAAACACACAACAGATGTACGTGTAAAACAAAAGTGCAGGACAATTTATGAATCTTACTCGTCAAGCATCCTTACACGGGAGATTGTGTTGTTGGCGAAGCTCTTGAATGTCCTTTTCATCATCTGGTAGCCATTGTTGTCAGTAAACAGTGTTCTGTTATTCTGCAGACTCGTGCCGGTTCTGAACACAGTCTCTCGGTTCACCTCTAGGGGTCCCACTTTATAGCTCTGCTCCAGTCTGAAGCACGCCAGCCGACCCTGAAACCCTACCGGCACCCTGGTGACCACAGAGTAAGTGTGGTTCTTGTCTTCCTCCTCCCTGCAGAGACAACAGTAACATTTCAGCTCTGAGAACTAATACTAAAATTTTTAGGTTCCTGGAGAAAATGTGGGAGGTGTTTAAAGGGATAGTTCACTTTGAAATTAATTTTCGGTATGTTTTAGCTTACCTCAAGGACATCCAAGATGTAGCAGTCTTTGTTTCCGCAGTATTTTCAATTTGATATTTTTAGGTCAAACCGTTCTTGTCTGTCAGTCATATAATGGAGGTCTATGGTCACCACCTCAAAGAGCATGCACAGAGAAGTCCGAATTAAACATGATTTAATGACTCGCAAATGTAAGTACACATTGATGGCCTAAGACACGAAACGAGTGGTTTGTGGGAGAAAACGAAGGATTTATATCGTTTTTACCTCTTTTAATCACAGCCACGTCCAAGTGATCTGAGGGCCCGGCGCTTTGTGGCCTCTTGTGGAAACCGCTCGTTTCGTGTCTTGGGCCATCAATGTGTACTTGCATTTACGAGTCATTAAATCTTGTTTAATTTGGACTTCTCTGTGCATGCTCTTTGAGGTGGTGACCATAGACCTCCATTATATGACTGACAGACCAGAACAGTTTGACTTAAAAATATCAAAATTGAAACTGCGTAAACAAAGACAAAAGGTAAGCTAAAGCATATCAAAAATTAATTTCAAAGTGAACTATCCCTTTAAAGGGGTCATGACTCATGTTATGAGAAATTACATTTGCCTTGATCTTTTGGCATTTCAGAGTTATGAACATATGCACCATAAGCCCCGCCCACTGGTGTCAGTCGCCGGATATTTGCCTTTACTGGATTTGAGTGTCATGCCATGTCAAAAGCAAGTAGAACCCATTATAATCACTGAAGCGGTCTACACCAATTACAGTTTACAGATTCAGTTCAGTTTCTGATATACTCCACACACTTGAGTCTATCGACAACAGGACAAATGCACGAATGTTCACTTGTTTAAACAGCTCCTTTGCGTCTCTGTAGAGATTTTAGAAGGATCCCAGTGTGGGGTACATTTGAATGTTATAATGCCTAAATTCGATTTGAAGCATTTAAAACAACTAATTGTAGTTTTTAGTGTTTTACTTTTAATTTATTTAGACGAAATCGTATAGACTTTAAATATCAACCATTTCTCGGTTCTCAGCCTCAATATGAAAATACTTATTAGCTAAATGTATCGACAAGAAATTGAATGTCACTTAAAATCACTACTTAAAATAAATGAAAAAAATGTTTACTTGTATTTCAAGGAGAACAGCAGCCTTAAAGGGTTAGTTCACCCAAAAATGAAAATTAAGTCATTAATTACTCACCCCCATGCTGTACCAACCCCGTAAGACCTTCGTTCGTCTTCGGAACACAAATAAAGATATTTTTGATTAAATTTGAGAGCTGTATAACTACCACATTGGCTCCTAAGGGACTGCCTCTTGACGGCCCAGAAAGTCAATGAAGAAAATGTTTAAATATCCCAAGTGACTACCGTGGCTCAACTATATGTTTATCAAGCGACGCGAATACTTTTTGTGCGAAAAAACAAACAAAAATAACGAGTTTATTCGACTATTTCTTTTCTTCCTTGTAGGCCAGAACGAGACTTCCTTAGATTTCCACGACGCATGCGCGAGAATTGCGATCTGAAGTAGTGTAAGCTGGTGTGAGCAGATCGCAAATCTCGCGCATGCGTCGTGGAAATCTAAGGAAGTCTCGTTCTGGCCTACAAGGAAGAAAAGAAATAGTCGAATAAACTCGTTATTTTTGTTTGTTTTTTCGCACAAAAAGTATACGCGTCGCTTGATAAACATATAGTTGAGCCACGGTAGTCACTTGGGATATTTAAACATTTTCTTCATTGACTTTCTGGGCCGTCAAGAGGCAGTCCCTTAGGAGCCAATGTGGTAGTTATACAGCTTTCAAATTTAATCAAAAATATCTTCATTTGTGTTCCGAAGACGAACGAAGGTCTTACGGGGTTGGTACAGCATGGGGGTGAGTAATTAATGACTTAATTTTCATTTTTGGGTGAACTAACCCTTTAAAAACAGACAGATTACAGATTAAAGAACATCTTTTCTTTCACCTGTAGAAATACTGACGTATCTCTGAAACTATCTTCCCCGGCACAATCTCCATGGCCACGGATTTGTATGCAGGAACAGCAGAGCCGTTGGCAGTAAAGATGTAGTTGTCTGAGATCGGCCCAGAGTGAATGTCCCCGTTGGCCTCGTACTCCCAGAAGTCCTGCTGTACTCGAACTCTCATCTTTTTGCACCTGTAATGGATAAGCAAGGTACGAAATTACATTTTTAAATGTTCCATTGAACAAAACTGTGGTGATTTAGACACATGAAACACACTTGCCGGTCTGTGATGCTGTGCAGAAGGTTTGTCTCTTGGTCGAACATCAGTTTGTAACACTCATTCAGAACCGGTAACAACTTCCTTCCTGTCTTCTTCCACTGGCTCACATTCTTCTTCTCAAATTTGACTACTCTGGCCACATGAGTCGCCCCACACGCAGACCCAGCGTCACAGTGGGATTGTGGGAACTGCAAAATGTACTTTCTGTACTGCAGCCCACCCAGCTCAACAACGAAGAACAGATCGTAGTCAGTGGGGGACTCCATCGATTGCTGGATCTGCAGCGAATTATTGAGTTTTATCAGTTGAAACAACAGATGACTACATGTCATGATAGAAGCAATGATTGGGGTAAAGAGAAATAATATGAAATCTGAATATTAAAAAGTAACTCTAAATTAAAACTAAATTATCAGAGTATACATATTGAGAATGGAATATGCACAGATTATGTTTTGGTACCTGAGCCGGTGCTGCCTTTCCATAATCGTCAAGCACAACTGCCATTGCATATGGCACAGAAATATTAATATATGTTGAAATGTTCCATGCTAGAGGGTTGTACACGATGATATGCTGTTCAAGAACATTTTCTGAGTCTGAAACACCAAAAAAAATAAATAAATATTAGACCCATGATCAACCAAACTCTTCACATTTTTGATACTAGTGCTGGCAAATAGACTACGATAATATAATTAAAATGCACAACATTTTCGAGTCCGTCTTATGAATTGATTGTGAACAGGTATAAAATGACAGAAATCATGAACCAAGAGAAGAGGCAAAAAGCTAGTCATATTTTGTATCAGTAAAGAGGAATATTAGGACAAGATTATACAGATAACAAAACTGCACTGTGCTTACTGTATAAACAGATGAAAAGAAAGATAACTATATTATAGTGAGCACAGTTCTTTATAGTGTTTACTCATTTCTTGTGGTTAATTTATAAATTAAGTATTTATATTTAATGAAATATAGATTATAATGAATTAAATTTATTAAAATATAAATCCAATCCAATTAACAGGCAAAAATAAAGATGTCTTGAGAACAGATTCAAATCTAAATACAGAAATATACCAGTCTTCTCTGTCGTGGGTCTGGTTTGCGGTGGGTGATGGATGCCATTGGAAAGTTTGATGGTCTGTGGAAGCAAGAAAATGGCTGCCAAGAGTTCCTCAGCTCCCATTATGCCTTGCAGGAGATGCTCCATATACATATCAGCCACTTTGGGGGATTCTGTCCCTGTGATGCCATCATGATGCTGGACCTGGCATGTCAGACCAGATAATGTTTAGTCAAATAATGTGTTGTCATAAGCAAACCATTAATATCTTAGAGGGATAATGTTTGATTTGGGCCTACTTGATGAGAGAAAGGAATTTAGTACTTAGTAAATATTAAAGGTGCAGTAGGCGATTTCTGAGAAGCGGGGAGGAGAGAGAGTGAACCAATCAGCAGTAGGGGGCGTGTCAACTCATTATGGGGGAGGAGTGAGAGTGAGCCAATCAACAGTAGGCTTGTTCCCTCATGATGGGGAAGGAAAAAGTGAGCCAATTAGCAGTAGGGGCGTGTCCACTCATGATGGGGGAGGAGAGAGAGTGAGCCAATTAGCAGTAGGGGGCGTGTCCACTCGTGATGGGGGAGGAGAGAGAGTGAGCCAATTAGCAGTAGGGGGCGTGTCCACTCATGATGGGGGAGGAGAGAGAGTGAGCCAATTAGCAGTAGGGGGCGTGTCCACTCGTGATGGGGGAGGAGAGAGAGTGAGCCAATTAGCAGTAGGGGGCGTGTCCACTCATGATGGGGAAGGAGAAAGTGAGCCAATTAGCAGTAGGGGGCGTGTCCACTCATGATGGGGAAGGAGAAAGTAAGCCAATTAGCAGTAGGGGGCGTGTCCACTCATGATGGGGGAGGAGAGAGAGTGAGCCAATTAGCAGTAGGGGGCGTGTCCACTCATGATGGGGGAGGAGAGAGAGTGAGCCAATTAGCAGTAGGGGGCGTGTCCACTCATGATGGGGAAGGAGAAAGTGAGCCAATTAGCAGTAGGGGGCGTGTCCACTCATGATGGGGGAGGAGAGAGAGTGAGCCAATTAACAGTAGGGGCGTGTCCACTCGTGATGGGGGAGGAGAGAGAGTGAGCCAATCAGCAGTAGGCGTGTTCCCTCATGATGGGGAAGGAGAAAGTGAGCCAATTAGCAGTAGGGGGCGTGTCCACTCATGATGGGGAAGGAGAAAGTGAGCCAATTAGCAGTAGGGGGCGTGTCCACTCATGATGGGGGAGGAGAGAGAGTGAGTCAATCAGCAGTAGGCGAGTTCCCTCATGATGGGGAAGGAGAAAGTGAGCCAATTAGCAGTAGGGGGCGTGTCCACTCATGATGGGGGAGGAGAGAGTGAGCCAATAAGCAGTAGGGGGCGTGTCCACTCATGATGGGGGAGGAGAGAGAGTGAGCCAATAAGCAGTAGGGGGCGTGTCCACTCATGATAGGGGAGGAGAGTGAGTGAGCCAATCAGCAGTAGGGGCGTGTCCACTCATGATGGGGGAGGAGAGAGAGTGAGCCAATAAGCAGTAGGGGGCGTGTCCACTCATGATAGGGGAGGAGAGTGAGTGAGCCAATTAGCAGTAGGGGGCGTGTCCACTCATGATGGGGGAGGAGAGAGAGTGAGCCAATAAGCAGTAGGGGGCGTGTCCACTCATGATAGGGGAGGAGAGAGAGTGAGCCAATCAGCAGTAGGCATGTTCCCTCATGATGGGGAAGGAGAAAGTGAGCCAATTAGCAGTAGGGGTGTGTCCACACATGATGGGGGAGGAGAGTGAGTGAGCCAATTAGCAGTAGGGGGCGTGTCCACTCATGATGGGGGAGGAGAGTGAGTGAGCAAGAGGGAGATTACAAAAGAGAAAAGCTTAGAGGAATATCACTGGGAAAAAGGGTTATGATCAGGCAAGAGTTTTAGGACCCGAGTTAATATTAAAAAAGCTTTCCAGCGCTGGAGAGGCTGAAGCGGGAAGACCTGAAAACAGACACTAGGTTGCGTTGTTTCTGCTTCATACGCGAGTAAATTTGGTTTTGCTCTTTTTGTTCTTTTTTGTCCTTGTTCATTCATCAGCTTTATTTTTCGCCAAGCATTATTTTGCTTTGCTTCAGCCACACTAAATCTTAATGCTCAAAATAATTGGTTTGAGTTGGGTAAACTTAAATTAAAGGTGGGATCAGTAGTTTGTGAAAAACACTTTTGGCCAATGTTGATATTTGAAATCACCAAAACAAACTTTTTTGAGTTTTGCCAACTTATTCAGGTGTACAGTGTATGATAAAGAGACATTCACTCTTGCATTGAGTGTTCATGAATTTCAGAGCAATGAAGGGAGGGGTGTGTTTGTTTGGGCTGATTTCAAATATCTTACGGCATCTTTACTGAAATACATTTATTATAAAAGTCATTGCAACTTACTAAAACTAATTTGCAAATGCCACTTTACCTAAAGTTGCCCACTTGGAAATGATTGTGGCACAACAAGAAAAGTTTAAAAGCAGGCACCTCAGAGACAGCCCATCGCAGGGCCTTGAGTTTGTCTAGAGCCCACTCTCTCTGAACCGGGCCTTCTGGGTATCTGATGCGGTATCTAGAGAAGAGAGACTCTGCTGCATACAGGAGGGCACTCGCTCGTCTGGCTACTCCTTTCAGAATATTTCTGGAACCATAGAACCCAGTCCAGGCCTGAAACGGTTCTAGGAAACCAGGATAAAAGACCATTCAGGACCATTTTAATCATTCAGAAATGCAGTAATCACGATTTTAGAAGTAGAAGTTGAGAAAACCTGTTGAGTAAGGGAGGAAGTCTTGGTTTTCCCTCACATCCCAGGAAAGATTTGTTTGGTGCACAGTCTGAAAATAGTCCTTTAGCGTGGCGTACTGAACTGCAACTCCATACTTGTCACTGTGTGCGTTTATGTAGTTCATTAACAAATCCATGTTCATGAATTGCACTGATGCATTGTAGAACTGCTTGTCACAACCCTGTAAATACAACATATCCTTTTAAATGGTAATCCTAATGAGTGAATATATAAAAGAAACAATGCGCAAGTTAGCCTGCAAGGATGATGGAGCTGAACTGACCCAAGGCCAGAGAACGTGGCTGGTTCTGAACCACTGGGCCCTCATTCTGATGTTGTCCACCATGGTCTGGGCATACAGCTCTACAGTTTCCTTGGTCACTGGCAGACTCATGTTAGGGTATATGCCGTCCTTAGGAGGGTTCGGAAACAAGGCAACACCATTCCAGTAAAACCCAGACCTGGAATCAACCACCATCCGTTTTGAAAGCATCCTCAAACTTTTTTTTTTAAATGCTTTTTATTTATTGCTATAAATATATTCCTTTATATTTTATATTATATGCAAAATTGGGGTAAGGTTTTTTAATGTTTTTGAAAGAAGGCTCACCAAGGCTATATTTAATGCATCAAAATGTTACTCATCCCAAACGGGGTGTTTCAAAATAAAAATAAAAATTGTTACTGGCCGTTACCTGTTAGAGAAGGGGAGGTATGACGGTGTGCAGTAGCTGAACTGGTCCATGGTGTGAGTGAATATCTCTTGTTTTTCCTTTAAGGAGGGAGAGCCTCTCCACACAAACTGCAAATTCTACAAATAGAGTTGTATTATTATCACATGTACCATTGTCTAATAATTTAAAAGGCACTCTGTAAACTAAATATGCAGCGCTGCACTCATATACACCGATGAGCCAAAACTGATAATTGACTCACCCCAATGTCATCCAAGATGTCCATATCATTCTTTCTTCAGTCGAAAAGAAATTAAGGTTTTTGATGAAAACATTCCAGGATTTTTCTCAATATAATGGACTTCAATGGGAACCAAACGGTTCAAGGTCTAAATGAGAGTTTCAGTGCAAACTGCAAACTGTTCAAAGGGCTTAAAACAATTTCAGACGATGAATAAGGGTCTTATCAAGCGAAACGATCGCCCATTTATAAAAAAAAAATAACAAAGTTTAAGTTTTATAAGCTCAAATGGTCGCCTTGCTCTGTTCTGTGATGCACGTTCGTGACTCTCCTTCGAACTCGTTGATCAAAATGAACGAATCTTTTCCAGAGTCAAATCGTTCATTTCGTTCGTTGAATTAACCAAATGACACGAAAAATGATTTGTTCATTTTGATAGACGAGTTCGAACAGGAGAGTCACGAACGCGCATCACAGAACAGAGCAAGGCGAGCATTTGAGCTTATAAAACTTAAACTTTGATGTTTTTTTTTTTGATTTTGTTTTTTAAATGAGCGATCGTTTCGACCCATATTCATCGTCTGGAAAATTGTTTAAAGCCCTTTGAACAGTTTGCACTGAAACTGTCTTTTGGACCTTGAACCGTTTGGTTCCCATTGAAGTCCATTATATGGAGAAAAATCCTGGAATGTTTTCATCAAAAACCTTAATTTCTTTTCGACTGAAGAAAGAATGACAACATGGGCATTTTTTTTTAAGTGAACTACTCCTTTAAGGTCTGGGTAAATTAGATGGAAAAAAACAAACAATCAGCTCTCATAATCAACGTGTTGGATGCAGGAGAAACGGCAGGAATAAAAATCTGAGCGACTTTGACAAGGGCCAAAATAGATACGGAAAGAGTCTCTCTGAAACGGCAAGGCTTGTGACGGCTTGTGACGACAAGCCCATGGAGGGAGTGTGACCTCACCTAAACATTGTTGCAGATCAGATACATCCCCTCATGAGTCATGACACTGGTGTTGCCCTGGTGGAAGTGTCTCTTTCAGCAGGATAAAGCACCTGACACATGGCACACATTGTTCAGGACTGGTTTGAGGAACATGACGAGGAGTTCAAGTTTGATCCAAACCTACAGGACTTGAAGGATTAGCTAATGTCTTGGTGTCAGACACCACAGGACACCTTTAGGGGTTTCGTAGAGTCCACACATTGGCGAATCAGCGCTATTTTGGCAGCAAGCGGAGGACCATCAGCATATTAAGAAGGTGGTCATAATGTTTTGGCTCATTGGTGTAAAAAACATATTTCCCACAATAAATAAAGTACAAACCACTGACACAAGAGTACCACCTTTTTTTTCTGCATGTCATCTTTAAGGTCGTAGTCGATGCGAGAGATGAGGTGAGCGTCAAACCCCGCGAGGGCGAAGAGGACGGGGGTGGTGGCCGACGCACCGAACGGATCAACATGCCACGCAAAACGTGGCCGAACGCCAAAAGTCTCATACAGGAAACCATGACCCTCTACAAGCCAGACAGAGATGAGGTAAGACGAGCTATAACTATATGCAACACATTTAGCAACAACACTAATACCATAGTACTGTGTAAATATCATGATGCAACATTAATATAATCATTTAATGGTAAGGCCATCACTTTACCATGGCAAAATCACATGCTCTATAGTTCCATTTGCAAGTGTTGGGTTCAGTCACACACCTGTGAGTTGAAGAATGGCATCATCTATATCTGTCACTGCTTCATCATGCATCACCTGACCACCGATTATGAACTCCAGACGGCCCTCTCGCAGCAGCTGTCTCACCTGACAGGTAAAAACAAGTCACCTTAACCTTCAAATGGTCTTCATTTCCCGTTTACACTTCTGGGCTTCAGGGTCTATACGACCCCAACAATTGATTGAGTAATTGTACAAAAAATATACATTTTTAATCATACAAATAATATATCATTTTTTTGTTTACGTCTCATTTATTCATTAATGCTGTGTTTTTGGAGATATAAACTACTTTTGTATCTATATACCACACAATTCCTCAACTACACCATTAGCTTGCATATGAAATATTATTTTTTTATGATACATTGCATTTAAATGCTCTAGTACTAGGCCTTCATTTCTGTGTAAAAAAATTTCAGATTTATGCCGGATTTGTTTTTTGTGTTTTTTCCACATTTCCCATTCATTTCAATGTGGGGTCATATTTGACCCCGAAGACCAGAAGTGTAAAGTAAACATTTTTTTACATACCTTCAGAACAACCGAATCAAGCAAGTACTCCTCGCTGCAGACTGTAGCGCGGTGACGTCACGTATCTACCATACGTCACGTACGTACGTCAGGTATGTGTTACCGCGCATGCGCCAAATCGCGTTGACAACGCATGCGCGTTACGTGGTTACGTCACGTGTTTTGACGTCCCTGTCTATGAACTTGACATATCAAATATATATATGTTAATGTATTAAAAACTCTAAAGTAATAATGAAAGCAGAAAAAAGAAGTACAGCACGCATCCATAGTTTTAACTATGCCTGATTTAAGGTAAACTTATTTGACATTTCAGAGTGAATATTGAGTAATATCTGTGTAGTATTTTATTTAAAGTTTATTTTCACATTCTGTTGCACTTCACTTTGAAAATGACAAAATTATTGTAAACACTGGCACCTTATTTCTTATTTTAATCATTATTTACTTTTGATAGTTATAATGGTTTATTTTTGTGCATTAGGCTATCATAAAACATTAAACCAACTACTACATACAGTACATTGTCAATCTCTGTATCCAATTTTATGCATGCCAATTCAAAAAAATAAACTCATACCAGTGATAACTTTTATTTCAAAACAAATATAATTGTGTAAAAGAACAATGTACAAATACAGATAATCTCATACATCTGTACAGACAGACACACAGAGACAGACAGACACACACACACACACACACACACACACACACACACACTATTCAGCTTGAATTTCCCCTCCATCAATGAAAAAAACAAAACAATCAACTAAGCAATTATAGCCCTCAATCTCCTTCTCGGAATAAAATGCACGCAGGACTCCTCTTCTGCCATCACACAGACCGAGCTGGGCAGTCCTCGTATATCACAGTGCAAGCACAGAACCAACGAGTAGCGCACCCTTCGGAACTCTTGCTTGTATTGTCTGGAAAATGCATTAAAACACCTAATTTTGATAAAATACAGAACAAACAATATTGAACCATTTCGAAGAACATTAACATACAGAGTCGTACAATGATTATATATGTGTGTGTGTGTGTGTGTGTGTGTGTGCAGTCATGGTCACAATTGATATAATATGTTCAAAACTGGCTGTAAAAAATGAAATGTTTTTCTCCAAAACCTTTTGGCCACAATTATTGGCACCCCCAGAATATTTTACAGGTAAAATATCTCTGAAGTATATTCCCATTAATATTCACCTTTATTTAGCACACCAGGGTGACTAGGAACATGAAAGTGTCCAGCCATGACTTCTTGAGGAGTTTAAATATGAAGAAGCACAAAGGCCAAATCCCCTTCATCATCCACAACAATGAGTAAAACCAAAGAATATAGTTCTGATTTGCAGCAAAAGATTGTTGAGCTTCACAAAATAGAAAGTGGATGTAAGAAAATAGCTAAAGAGCTGAAAATCCCCATTTTGACCATCAAGGCAATAATTAAGAAGTTATTATTATAAGAAGTTATAATCAACTAAAGATGTTAGGAATCTGCCAGGAAGAGGATGTGTGTGTATATTTTCTTAATGGATGGTGAGGGTGAAAGTTTGAGTGGCCAAAGACTCTTCAAGGATCACAGATGGAGAATTGCAGAGATTAGTTGAGTCTTGGGGTCAGAAAGCAAAAAGTAAAAAATTCTCTGATCTCAGGTCAGGTGTTCTCAAAACTCATCAGGCATTACAGTAGAAGACTCTGGTATATTGGCAAAAGGAGATTGCAAAAAGCATTTAATAAACAGGTGCCAATAATTGTGGCCAAAGTGTTTGAGAAAAACATTTATTTCATAATGTGATTTACCCCCACTTTCAATTCTTTTACTTCAAAGAAAGGTATGTATATCTATATAAGTTTGAAATATGTCTTCAAATAGAGCAGAAAGACGTAAATTAATGAAGTAATGAAGTTGATTGTTACATCCATTGCAAAAGAAATGTTGTTATATCAACATTAATATCAGATCATACTGTAAAAGTTACATTCATGAATGTAGTGCATACTACAGGTATATGTTATTTTAGTGAACTATAACCTTAGTTGTTTTTATCATTTAGACAGCATAACTTTTTTTTAATTAGTTTATTTTGTTCATAAATAAAGAAAAGTCTCTTTACAGACAAAGCCAATAACTTTGTTTAAACAAAGTTATCGGCTTTGTCTGTAAAGAATCTTTATTTATTCAACAAAGTTATTGGCTTTGTATGTAAAGAGACTTTTCTTTATTTATGAACAACATAAATAATTTTAAAAAGTTATGCTGTCTAAATGATAAAAACAACTAAGGTTATAGTTGACTAAAATAACGTATAGTATTCACTACATTCATGAATATAACTTTTACAGTACGATCTGATATTAAGGAACATTTCTTTTGCAATGGATGTAGCAATCAACTACATTACTACATTAATTTACGCCTTTCTGCTTTATTTGAAGACATATTTCAAGCCTTAATTTGTTTAATGGCGAACTAAGACTTCTACATATCACTTTAAGACAATTCAAAGCCATTAACTCAAAAGAACAATTGTCAAAGCATAAATAATGCATATCGACTTACTGGCATCGAATCCATCGCCTGAAGTGATTGTAATGAACTGCGTGCGCGACTGCGCGTGCGCAAATGCCTGTAATTTGCGCGTGCGCACATGCTTGGTAACACAAACGTGACGTACATACGTGACGTACATACGTGACGTGAATACGCGACGTCACCGCGCTACAGTCTGCAGCGAGGGGTATCTCGAATCAAGCCCCTTTTTTTTGTGCGTGTATAGATAGATAATGTATGAAAAGTCACAAAATCGTATTCCTCTGAGATGAAGAGAACCTTTTTTTTTAATTAAATAAAAGTCGAATGGGGTCGTATAGACCCCATGACCTGATTGAGGGCTACACCCGGGGTTTTCAACCTTTTAAATGTGTTGTCAAAATGTGTTGTCATTCACACGGATCTGTGAAAACGACTAAAAACGATGCGCCTATAGAGGGGTTTCACCGACGTCACGTTCTGGGCGGTAACCCGGATGCGCGGCCATTTTGGAGGTACTCGGTGTAAACAACTGAATGGAGCACAATGGAGTATTGTGCGCTTTGGATACGTTAAGTGAATTATAGCCATGTCTAAACAACAGAAAAGCTCATCAAAGCGCGTCCAAGATGCAAAGGCATATAGGGAAGGAATTGGGCCACAAGAAAAGGTGCGATATTTTGAGAAATTACGATTTATTGGCGGTGCAGATCCCTACGAGTTAGCTCCCTCTTCTTAGATCCATAACAACCCGGTGATTCTTCCTTCAGTTGCATATCCTGATATATTGAATTGTGCACCTTTTCTGTAATTGTGATATGTTCTTTAAATATTTTTGGCATTTGTTTTTTACTTGGTGATATTTTTGTAAAGCTATTTTGACAAATAAAAGTTATACTCAAGTTACATACAAAATTGTGTTTCCAGTTAGTGTATTGCACTATATTAGACTGTATGATTTATAGTAGTGTAAAGTTTATAAGTGTCCTGATAAAAGTCTTTTTTCTTTTATAAATCTGTGTTCTGATGATCGGGATATGCTGTGTGTTGTCATCCACAACAAAACAATGACTTAATGACTGTAAATTAACAATCATTTATAGATCATTTTAGGCTTAATAGACAAGTCCAGACATGGATTCATTTATATTTTTATTGGCAAAGTGCATATAAAAATATAATTTAGTCAAAATCAACTACTGATGGACTAAAGTTCACCAGAGCACAACAGACAAGTCCAATCTTATCTATGGTACAATACCCATCACTATCTTTGTACATCAATAAATCAATTGGCAATATTCCCCCAAAAATAGTATATTTCTGGCACACGCAACCAATCACACCCTCAACATGAATCCTGATGTGGGCAATTTCATGCGAATAAACATGACATCAATTACATCAGTGACAATCCTTGAAGCAGTGGCTTTTGACACGTTGAATGCATATGACAGGAAGGTTGTGGAAACATTAAGCCTAAGACGCATCAATGTCAGCATCAACTGCTTAAACTTATCAAGTGACTTCCTCACAGGGAGGTGGTGACTAAGGAATGTGAATAATACTAACAGTATCTGGTATGTAGGTAGGCCAGTGAAAAATAAAACCTTTTCATCCTTGTCAACAAAGGCACTTTGGTCATAGGAAGTGGACACATGTGCAACATCAGAGCTCAACTGAATGTTTTAAGATTTTGAAGTTCAGTGGTCATACCCTCAATGACATCACCAGTCAATTCAGTTTGAGTCCCTATGCAGCAAAAATTGTTGCTGACAATCACTTGTGGTGGGGTCATCAGCAGCACTAGAAGCAGTAGCAGCTTCAGCTTCAGCTGGGTTCGAGTCATGCGACGTTTGTAGCTTGAGTTCCCTGTTTCTTTGGTTGACTGAGGTGAACCTCCTTGCTGACCTGTCAGTCCAACAGATGGCACAAAATCTGGGTCATCCTTTTGGTAAAGGTCAGACTTCTTACCTGTAATATAATGAGAAATACAGCACATTTTAGCTCTACATTTTTAAGAACGATAACAATAACATATTAAGTCATTAATGCCACATGCGGTAGCCTGATATGGATTATATTATGTCAATGTCAGCTTTGTTTATATAGAAAATTTTAATAGCCAGTGTCCTAACGTTACCAAAGTGCTTTACAGTAAAATAAGCACACATAATTACTATTTACTATTCAAAATATTAATATCATTGCTCTAGAAAATGTGTTATGAGCCACTGCAATCAATATTTCACAATACCTGACAAGAATTGTGCCGAACAAATCCGGATATTGTGCAGATTTTTCCCTCGTAGATGTTGGTTGAGCTTTGCCAACCACAAGCGCCTCCTTTCCTCTGATAACTTCTGGCATTCCTCTCCTTGGTTTTTAATAAATTTTGGAAGTCGATAATATTCCAAATGTTTTTCTCGGTTTTTCCTATTAGTACAACCTGAAACACGCCAATAATTAAACATTTTCCTTGACGACGTTCGAGATGTAGCTCAGTGCCAATGCTTATTGTGATGCGGAGTGCCTCCAAAATGGCCGACTTCCGGTTTGATGACGCGTCGTGAAACCCCTGAACACATAATACCATTTTCATCACCAATTCGCCTTTTTTTTTAGTTTACACAAATGCAATAACTGTATCATTTTCAAAAACGTGCACTTTTAAAACCAAATTTTTAAAGGTTTGCATTTTCAGGTCCCCAAAACCCTGTTGTGGTGTAAATGATCGGCCGAAACACATGAAAAGTTTTCTGTTTGGTTGAAAACGGTGTCTTGTAAACAGCCCTCTGAATTATTGATGAATTATTTACATTATTTTTCATTTATTTTAATCCACTTATTAAGTTTAATTTTATTTCTACGACTTATATAATATGCTTACATTGTTTGTTTGTTTGTTTGTTTTTTTCAACGTGTGTCTCTTTTCCACGGACTCCCCTGTTGCTCCCTGGGGGTCCCCCCTGGACCCAAGTTTGAAAACTTCTTCCTTGAGTTTTAAGGTAAACTGATTTAACCACATTTTGTAATAATAATAATAGTAATAATTTTAATTTAAAAAAAAACTGAAACACCCAATAAGACATCAACCAGTCCTTACCTGTTTCTTGTGCCAATCTGACGCCACATTCACCCACCAGAGTCGGAAAAACTCCTGTTCAACTGCGATGAATTTGCGGCTTTTGACTCTCGACAGCTCTTCCACTACACTGCTGTACACATTGCTGCCATACGCATGCATGCTCTCCTACGACAGAGAAGTTTGACACACTGACAGCTCCACTTACGGAAACACACAACACAAGTCATTTTAAAATCCAAAACTGCCTTTTACCTGGACGGTGTACACCCAGCCGACATCCATGTGACTGTGAGGAACGACGAAAGCTTGAATCTTCTCAACCGCATCGTTTTCAGAGACTGTCATGAGCAGTAAACCGAGAAATAAAGGTAAAAACAACATATCGTCACTACAGGATTATCGGAACATCATAACCTGTGTTTTCAGAGTCTCATGACTGCCTGTGAGCACGTGCGCATGCGCACTTTTACTTCCCATTTCATTTGCTGTGCTCGGATTGGAGCTTCACCTTTTAAAAAAATGTTAAATTTATGTGTTTATAGTTATTTAAATGTGCATTTATTTATTTATGCTCGTTTGTTTGTAAAACAAATCCAACCTCAAATCATTATTGATTTTCCTATTTATTTATAAAGTATTCCATAAAAACACAAAATACTTTAGTGAACGAATAACGCTACAAAATTGATTAAAAAAATAAATATTTGTAACTATCTGAATAAACTGCCGTCTCCTGTGCACTAGGAGGCGCTCACAGACACACGGCTGTTTTATCGTCACTGCTGCTCGGGTCCTGCTAAAGATGGCCGATGTTGACAATGATGGGGAGAAAACAACAGACAAAGATGATTTGCAAGTGTTAAAGGTTTGAACTGACCATTTCATTTGCTTCTCTCTTTTAATTAGCCCAGATAAATAGGCATCGCCGCCTTCAGCTGATGATGTCGGTGATGTATAATGTACACATGGCTGCTGCACCGCCTGTCACTATAACAACTGATACACTGCAGTGCAACAACAGAGCACGAGCAGCATCTGCATCTGTTTGATTAAACTCTGTGTAGTGTATATAGACGGTCGTGTTATCCGTCATGTCGTGTAATGCTTGTTTTATTCACCTTTCTGTCTGCAAGAAAACACTTTGTTGTAGTAAAACCTTAATAAATTCATTTGAGCTTCTTTTTAATTAAAGTACGATTTTTTCCTCATTTTATTTCTTACATCTGTCTTTTATGATTATGATAAATAAATATTTTTTTACGACAAATACAATTATGCCAAAGTTCTGCAGTTAATTTATATTTGATAGAAGCTGTAGTAATGGTTTTAATGGAAAGCAAATTGCTTTCATTTAATTGAAAATGGATGCAATGCAAGGGAGCGGTGATAGACTGTTATTCTGTCAAATATCTGCTTTTGTCTTTCACAGGGAGACTGATGACAGGATTTATTTTTGGCTGAGCTGTTCCTTTAATGCATGAAATGTCTTTGAGTTCTTGGTTAATTTCAAATGTGCAGTTATTTAATAAGAGCACTTTCTGTCGCGCAGGAGCTGGTGGATGATCTGTACTCCTTTAGGGACCGTTACTTTGAGACACACAGTGTTGAAGATGCTGGTAGGAAACAGAATGATGTTGCTCAAGAGATGGCAAAGACACTTGAGAGGTTGGAGGAAAAGGAAGGTGGGCATTACTTCTTTCTTTTCTACAATTTTTCTTGTAAAGAAGTCTTAATGTTTATTAAAATGTCTTCTGACAGTTCACCCAAAAATGAAAATCCTGTCATTAATTACTCTAAGAGCTTTCTGCCCCTCCATTAACAGCTACGCAACTACCACTTTGAGCAGAAACGAAAAGAAATGCTAAAAATATAGGAAAATCCCTCATGATTGACTATTTATTGTCACTTGGATAAGTAAAATGTATTTAATGTATTATAATATTTGTATTATTAGTATATATGTATTAAAATGCCCTCTCTTTCAACAGATTTGTACAAACACAGCGCCCAGTTCCTGCTGCTACGGGGTCGGTGCCTGAACGTCGGTCCGGGATTCAGTCAGTCTGCAGAGGAGTGTCTGTCCCGGGCTGTTAAACTGGAGCCGGGTTTGGTTGAGGGCTGGAACACTCTGGGAGAGCAGTACTGGAAAAAAGGAGACCTGACGGCGGCCAAGACCTGCTTCACAGGTGCACTACAGCAGGTGAGTCTTATTATAGCAAAAAACAATGGCTCTCTTTCATATAAGCCCTATTCGGAAGGGATTAGTTTCCCTGGAGGACTTTAGAGAAATTTGTTTTTTACGCAGGCGTACTTTGTGACTTTAATCCTGTCCGAATCAAGTCTGTGTTTTTTTCAGACAAAAATTCCAGGGAGAATCACTGAATGTTTTTCAGCAAACTCAACGGTCCTGAGAAAACTAATCCTGTCCAAATGTGGATGTCTGTGATTACTAATGTCGTATTATACTGACGCTTCTCCTTGTGTGTTTTTTGACCTACCTAAGCTGCCGTTTGCACAACGATCTTTCGCATGCTTTCATTTAATTTCAAAATGGATGGTATCCAGCAAAAAAAAGGATACAACATTAAATATAGCTGCGAGCAGCGATGGCGGGCCCAAGCCGGTGGCACCGCAACCCCGGTTCCTTTAGTTACCTAAATGCACCCGGGTGGCGGTGCCGAAGGCTTTGGCCCTTTTATGATTAAATGTTAAAACGGCTTGCCATACTCTGTCATTTCGACTAGTCACAATTATGTTACAGATATCTTAAATGATAATACAAACTATCCAAAATGTAATTACGAATAGACAGAAAGACGTTGTTGATATCTACAATGTTAATTCCGGACAGGCAAACTTAGCTTTTAAATGTTAAAAGGGCTTGCCATACAGGGACGTAGGCTCAGAGAGAGGCTCACCATATTCAAACCAAAATATCTGACTTCCTCTTGGTCCGAGCTAATGACTATGTATTAGAAAGTTGTCCGGCTTGAGGAGTACAATGTATATAGCGATTTTTGTAACTGTAGATAAAACTAACAACCCCACTTTTGTCAAAAGGTGGCGCTATTTAGTCCTTGCACTATGCCCGTTTCTGAAACTTTGCACATGTCTACTGGCTAATAAATGTGATGTATCTGTTGAGTTTCAAGCAATTTCAATTTCAATTTGACTGTTGAAAAGAAGTGCGCCGATTAGATACTCAGGATCGGTATCGGCTCTGACACTGCCATCTTTGACGAGGCTGATTCAAATTCTATATTGTGCATATATACTATTCTATGTTAGGCACAAAGGCACAAAAACTTTCTAAAGTACCATAAAGTTTTTGTGTACTGTATTATTAGTGTTCTGAAGCTATTATGTGATATAGAAATTAATATTTAAGTCATTAAATTCAAGAACACAAACTTTTCCCTCTCTGCGCCTGTCAGTCATTCTCCATTCAGCATTCAAACAGCACGTCACATTCGGTTACAGTCAATGATGAAACGATCTTCAAGATGATTGAATGTTAATCCTATTATACTGGATCTTTAAGATAAAGGTCTAAAGGTCTATATTTTCGAATGAAGAAACTTTTTCTTGCTGGACTGTAACTTAACCGTGTTACTTTCTACCGGGTGTCGGACGCTGTCGTTTAGATCACAACACTAGAGTCAGAGCACTATAATTGTTCTTCACGCACACAGTAACTGAAATTTAAAACCTTTAAAAGAAAAGGCTCAATAAACTATTGCATAGATAGCTAATGTATAATACACTGTTCATAAATATGTATTTCCTTTGTGCTTTGAACTTTTCAATACGGACTTACTGCGCTGTAACTTCATGTGGCTTCAAGCACATCATTCTCCGCTCGGGATGCACATAAGTGCTTTGTGCTGCACCGTATTAGAGCCGTAATATCATAATGCAGTGACGTAATGACAGATTATTAATTGCCTTTCAATTATATGTTGCTGCGTCATTAAACATCTGTCCTATGCATTTCAAACATTTATAGCAGCCATGGCTATATTTTTTTATGATTTTTGTTATCTTGTTTTTCATGAATGTATTTTTCGAAAATAAGAGCAATGTGTATTATCTATTATTAATATGGTTTATAATAGCATTTTTGTCATAGATTATGACAAAGTAATCATATGATCCACCAGCGAGGAACCAGCAGAACAGAGTGAACATTCTTTCTGTTTAGTTCAATCCTACTTAATAGGAATTTATTTAAAATGCTCGCTCTACTCCACACCATTAATGTCTTGTGCGGACATCCGTATCTCGACTTTCGGTTTTAAGTAAGCGATTTAAAAGCTCCCAAGTCCCAGCGGAGTCACACGTTGATTAACCGGTGGGAATATACACAATAGGCCTACCTGATATTGAACACAAGAGGGCAGTATAGCACTACGTATGACTCAGATTATTATTTTTTTATGAATTTTACAACAATTCTGGCTGTTTTTGAACGTAAACATAATTCTTAAATGAAAAAAAGGAAAAATTGGGGAAGTTATAATATTTGTATAATTTAATTTAGAAACAAATGATGTATAATTACATTTTTAGAAGATATGAGGCTTTTAGTGTTTACTTTTTTGACATTACTTTAATCTTTTGCCATAGTTGCACATGTCTACTGGCTAATAAATGTGATGTATCTGTTGAGTTTCAAGCAATTTCAAGCATGCTAAGAGTCCCAAAAGCATCAAAAAGAATGTTAAAGTTTGATTCGTTGCCACGGCAACAGTATCAAAGATATCAAAAATTCTTTCACAGGTCTACATCTGCCGTGTATTTACATTATACAGATGAAGTTTGAAGCAAATCGGTTAAAAATAAGAGAGTGGTTTCAAAGCATTTTGAAAGTGATACACTTCCTGCTGCCAGTTGGTGGCGCTATAACTTTGACTCACAATAGTCACATCCATGTGATCGGTCTCTTACAGCGAAAACACTGCTGAAGTTTCATAAAGATCAGTTAATGTATGCTGAAGTTATAACACACATCCTGTTTCATGTTTCTCGCCATAATTTCGTTTCCTCGCCACGGCCAAACCGTTCGAGATATCAAAAATCCCTTGGCACCTTTTCATCCTTAATGTCTTGACTTCACGCTGATTGAGTTTTGTCGAATTTGGTTCAGTGCTCTAGGAGCAATACTTGAAATTCCATTGCATGTGTTTTAAACACAACCCTAAATAGCCGACTTCCTGTTGGGCTGGGGTAAAAAGTAAGAGTGTGAAGTAGGCTATATATGAAACGATGAGATCTATGTGTACCAAGTTTCATATTATTACATGCAAGTGTGTTTGATTTATGGACCAAATTTTCAGACCAAGTTTATGGACCAAGTTAATCTGATTAATAAACGAATTATATAAAACTATTGTCAATGCACTACAATTAAACTAGTTATACGGCTTTACTTATAAAAAATAAAAATAAAAACTTATTTAAAAAATACCAGGCTTGAGAAATGTATTTTCTTTATGCAGGTCATACACACAGCAGTGAAATGGTTAAGCCCCCTCCCCCTGCACACACACACACACACACACACACACACACACACAGACAGCCAGCCAGCCAGCCAGCCAGCCAAAGACACAGAGACATGTAGGCTCAGAGTGACCATATTCAAACAAAAATATCTGAGTTTCTGTGGGTCCTAGCTAATAAGTGTAAATTAGAAAGTTGTCCGGCTCGAGGAGTACAATATACATACCAATTTTTGTAACTCTAGTTAAAACTAACAACCCCACTTTTGTCAAAAGGTGGCGCTACTGAGCCCTCACCACGCCCGTTTCTGAAACTTTGCACATGTCTACTGGCTAATAAATGTGATGTGTCTGTCGAGTTTCATGCATTTTGAAGCATGCTAAGGGTCTCAAAAGCATCCTAAAAGCATCCTAAAAGAAGGGTAAACTTTGATGCGTCGCCACGGCAACAGTTTCAAAGATATCAAGAATCCATTCACAGGTCTACATCTGCCGTATGTTTACATTATACATATGAAGTTTGAAGCAAATCGGGTAAAAATAAAAGGGTGATATCAAAGCATTTTGAAAGTGACACACTTCCTGCTGCCAGTTGGTGGCGCTATAACTTTGACTCACAATAGTCACATCCATGTGATCGTCCTCTTACAGCGAACACACTGCTGAAGTTTCATCAAGATCAGTTAATGTATGCTGAAGTTATAACACACTTCCTGTTTCACGTTTCTCGCCATGATTTCGTTTCCTCGCCACGGACAAACCGTTCGAGATATCAAAAATCCCCTCGCAAACTTTCATCCTCAATGCCTTGACTTCACGCTGACTGAGTTTTAGTCGAATTTGGATCAAAGCTCTAGGAGGAGTATTTGACATTCCATTGCGAGCGTTTTACAAACAAACCTCAATAGCCGACTTCCTGTTGAGCTGGGGTAAAAAGTAAGAGTGTGAGGTATAGATGAAACGATGAGATCAACATGTGTACCGAGTTTCAAATTATTACATACAAGCGTGTTTGAGTTATGGACCAAGTGTTCGGACCCCGTTCCAGGGGGCGCTGACGAGCCGCCCTGCCACGCCCGGTTACCATCTTCAGCCCGGCTCTGATGGCCGCGGGTTCTGACCCGTGTGCAAAGTTTCAAGAGTTTTCGAGCATGTTAAGGGCCCCAAAAATGCCCAAAAGGTAGCAGAAAAATAAAAAGAAGAAGAAGAATAATAAATAATCCCAAGGAAAACAATAGGGCCTTCGCCCCTTCAGGGCTTGGGCCCTAATAAATAGTCAAATTGCGAAAATTGCTAAGATTGCCTATTTTAATATGTGTGTCAGCTGTGAGTCAGATACTTGACTAGATTTTTCTGCTCACTTATGCAAGTTTATTATAAAAAGCCTCTTGTATATACTATAAATTAGAATTATGGAATTAATAGACATGAGTTAATTATTTAATGTGATGTGTATGAATGTCTCGCCAACAAATCATGATGCATTCAAAACGTTTATACTAAAAGTTATTCTACATTTAAAAATGTAGGAACAACTGAAACCACATGTATGTATAGACCATTTCACAAGATGTAAACAACACTGGTCCAGAAGCACTTCCTGTTTCAGTTTTTTAACACTACATAAAAGCTGGGATAAAATACAACCAACAGAACATTTAAAACTGAATCAAAAAGTTAAACAAACATCTTTAAGATGTTTTCTTTACATGTGAAATAAAGAAAACAGTTACAAACTGAAACAGGAAGTGTTTCTGGACCAGTGTTGTTTACATCTTGTGAAATGGTCTATAAATCACATACTCTGGATGGCCTTATAATTGCGTTAAGATGACATTTTATACAGAAATATTTCTTCTTGAATATAAAAAATATTATATATCCAGTGAAAGAGGAAGAGAACTTGCATTATAGCTTGAGCTGCCGCCATTTGTACTAGCTATTTACTTATAACGGCTAATGAATCATAAGTCTCAGGTATGAGGTTTCTCATTTAGAATACTCCAATTCATTATTTTTGTCATTATTATTTTTTAATCATGTAATCTTTAATCAAAATAACTTCCCTTCCCTCTTGCATCTCTGATGACATGTTTAAGTGCGATCAATAGCAAACCACAACCATCCAATCAATTCCCTATAGACAAAATCAAGTCCCTTCCTAAATTATAAGTTTTATCAGACATATCTTAAAATATGTCAAGTCTCAAAATGCACACCAGTAATATGTTTTTTAGGCACGTTTATAAAAGCGCTGTCTGTGAAACCAGGCCGATGTCTTTTATGATGTCTGCCTCTTTTGATATGGTCCTATCATGAAGCGCACAGATTAACGCTCTGGATTTTCTTCATCCAGAGTAAAAACAAAGTGTCTCTGAGAAGCTTGTCTATGGTGCTGCGACAGCTGCCACCGGAAGGCGACGCACAGGAGCAGAGCAAGCGCATTGTGGAGAGCGTGGAGCTGGCCAGGCAGGCTGTGCAACTCGACGTCACCGATGGGACTTCGTGGTGTGAGTGAATTACTCTGATGATGTAGAACAGGACACATTAGGCGCCCTCTTTTCGACCGTAAATGCCATGCGTGGTAGACTTCACATAACTGTATTATATATATACACACGTGCATATTACACTAACATATGGTGATTTATATTATATCAATATAAGTATAATGTATAAAGTGCACAACTCAATGAGTTGAATAAACGCATTTTATCAAGTGAAATGGAGTAGTGAACACTGCATTGGGACCCAGTTGATCAGAATGCAGATATTGTTTCCTCACAGCATTTCTTCTGAACACAGACTGATTATAATGTTGGTGTAATGAGAAAATAATAGGGCTGTCAAATGATTAATCGCATCCAAAATAAAAGTTTGTGTTTACATAATATATGTGGGTGCACTGTGTATAATTATTTTATATATATATATAAATACACACACATGCTTGTATTTATTTAAGAAATATTTTCATGTATATAGATTTATATATAATTTATATTATATATAAATATTTTATATATAAATAATATTTTTTTCTGAAATATGCATGCGTGCATGTGTGTGTATTTATATATATATATACAAAATAATTATATACAGAGCACCCACATATATTATGTAAACACAAACTTATTTTGGATGTGATTAATCGTTTGACAGCCCAAGAAAATAATAATAATAAATGATTCTTATATTGTTTTGCTTTGCTTTGGCTAACAGATATTTTAGGGAACGCATATATCTCCATGTTTTTCACCAGTGGACAGAAGCCACAGCTCTCTCAACAGGCCCTCAGTGCCTATGCACAGGCTGTGAGTATCTCTCTCATTGATAACCTGAATCATTAATATGGTGGTTGACTGACATCAACAACTTTTGATTTGATCTGTCCATATTTACAGGAGAAAATCGACAAAGCATCCTCAATGAATCCTGACCTCCACTTCAACAGAGCTACGGTAACAATTCTTTCAGTAGCTTTCACACATGCTTTCCCAAACACAGGTGAGCACCAGCAAATGTGTCACAGTGAGATTACTCAATAAATGCTGTGCATTTTTATCATCCTGCTTTCTGCTCTTCTCTGGCTTTCTCATTCAGCCTCTTAGCTGATGGAAGCCTGTTAATACAGTTTGGTTACCAGACAAAACACTGATTTTGGGTACCAGTCAAGCCAATGAAACCAACGTGTCCTTTCTGTCCCCAGTTGTTCCAGTATGAGGAGATGTTCAGTTCAGCTCTGGATGGATACAGTCGTGCTGCAGCCCTGGACCCTGGATGGGAAGACGCTCAGGAGAGGGAAAAACAGCTGCTCAAATACCTAGACCAGATTACAATGTTATTGGAGAACAAGGTGAGAGAAATTGGCAGCGACATTGTAACATTTATGGTGCATTTACGCTGACGCAGATCGGGTGTTTTCAATTCATTCCTATGGGAGCTGAGCTATTGTGGGATTGATGCCGGATCAGAGAAAGTGTTGAGAAGTCAAAGGAAGGCTCAACTTTATGCAAACGTCGAGTGAGAAATGGCAGGTGGCGGCCAATAGCTGTCAGAGACAGCGATGTCTGTCATGAGCGTTTCAAAATGTGTTTATTGTTCTGGAGTTTCTGTTGAATTTTGTGTGTAAACCCTATTACTTGCGTTGCAGTTATTAAATATGCTAACTATTGTAGTTTGGATGGTTTGTGAATTAAATCACTGGGTTTACAAAAGTTTGTTAAATTGACACAATATCGTAGCCCTCAATCGGGTCACGGGGTCTATACGACCCCAATCGACTTTTACTTAATAAAAAAAAGGTTCCCTTCATCTCATTGGAATAAGATTTTGTGACTTTTCATACATTATCTATCTATACGCACAAAAAAACTGGGCTTGATTCGGTTGTTTTGAAGGTGTTTACACTTCTGGTCTTCGGGGTCAATATGACCCCACATTCAAATGAATGGGAAATGTGAAAAAAACAAAACAAAAAAAACTAAATATATTTTCTTCATGTGTCAAAAAAGAAATCTGGTATAAATCTGAAAAAAAAAAAAATAAATACACAGAAATGAAGGCCTAGTACTAGACTACTAGAGCATAACTGCAATGTATCATAAAAAATAATATTTCATATGCAAGCTAATGGTGTAGTTGAGGAATTGTGTGGTATATGGATACAAAAGTACTTTATATCTCCAAAAACACAGCATTAATGAATAGATGAGAAGTAAACAAAAAAAAAAAGATGTATTATTTGTATGATTAAAAATGTATATTTTTTGTACAATTACTCAATCAATTGTTGGGGTCGTATAGAAATGAAATGAAGACCATTTGAAGGTTAACTTTGAGCATATGATGATTAAATTAATTGGCCTTGTACTTAAAAAAAAAAAAAAACCAACAACATTGATTAAACACACGCTACTGAAACACCCCAAAGCCGTTGTAGTGTTTTGGGTGACCATGCAATATACACACACACCCTTATAATCTTTATCAAAAAGGTTGTTTTGGGTTGTTTCCATCAGATGGCAGTGGAGTACAGTTAAATAATATTCCAGATGTCCACAAGCAATCACAATAACCACTCTCTCTTTGTGTTTCAGGGAAAAGTAAAGGCGCGGCGTCTTCGTAACATGCTCTCGTCCCTCAGTACCTCCGCCTTGGGCCCGTGCTCTTCCCCTCAGTTCCGGTCTCCCTCGGGCCGCGTGGGAAGCCTTGAACCCCGCATCTTATCCGCCCTCACTCACGGCCACAACGGCGGGGTGGCAGCACTTGGAAAAGTTGTGTTCAGCCTGATGTCAGAGGGCCGTATGGCTTTGTGAGTTTAAATCCCTTCGGCTGAATGTTTACTAAACTTTTCTCAATATGTATGCATACATCTATGCTAGCAGTCAGTCAGATACTGGATATAGCCTAGTTAAAGGTGCAGTAAGTGATTTATGAGAAACACTGTTGATTATAGAAATCAACCTCAACAAACGCATCCCTCCCTTCATTGCTCCGCCCACAAAATGCACGAGAGAGGATGTCTCTTTATCATGTCTGAAGCGAAGCAAAATAATGCTTCGTGAAAAAATAAAGCAGAGATTACAAATGAATAACAAGGAGGAACAAACAATGAACATACAGTAAAGACAAGCAAGAGTTGGTTATTAGTCGCCGGCAGCAGCTCCAGACAAACAATGACACTCAAAACTGTCCTGGTACTCGAGCTCACATTACAACAACAGCATATCTTCTGTCAAATAGATCAAAACCAATGTTACTCACGTATGAAGCAGAAACAACGAAACCTCTGTGTCAATTTTCAAGACTTCCTGCTTCGGTCTCTCCAGCGCTGGAAAGCTTTTCTAATATTAACGCGGGTCCTAAAGCTCTTGCCTGATCATAACCCTTATTTTCCAGTGATATTTGGCTACTGCTGATTGGCTCACTCTCTCCTCCTCTATCATGAGTGGACACACCCCCTACTGCTGATTGGCTCTCTCTCCTCCTCTATCATGAGGGGACACGCCCCCTTTTGCTGATTGGCTCACTCTCTCTCTCTCCTCGCTCATCATGAATGGACACGCCCCCTACTGCTGATTGGCTCACTCTCTCTCCTCCCCCATCATGAGTGGGCACTTGCTCCTCCCCTATCATGAGTGGACACGCCCCCTTTTGCTGATTGGCTCACTCTCTCTCCTTCCTCATCATGAGTGGACACGCCCCCTACTGTGGATTGTCTCACTCTCTCTCCTCCCTCATCATGAGTGGACACGCCCCCCCTACTGCTGATTGGCTCACTATCTCTCAGAAATCACTTACTTTAAATGTTAGCTTTTAGCATAGTGTTTTACTGTTTAAATGGTTTCCTGTTGTTGTCTTGCAGCACATTTGGCATGGTGGACAGTGAGGAGACCTGTTGTCTAGTCATGGTGTACAATACAGCAGACAGTTGGGGTGTTTTAATAGGTGATACTGTAGTCATTCCTGAACCACAGGTCAAACGGCACAGCGTAACACATAAAGATAAGGTTTGTGTACCAAACTTTAAAATTTTATATCTTTACTTATATTTTTACTCTACCGATTAAAGTTTGGGGTCTGTAAAATCTCTTATGCTCACCATGACTGCATTTATAGTCAGATATACACCGTCAGATATACATCCTCACCGTCACATGGTCCTTCAGTAATTATTCTATAGGCCTGTTCAGACCAAGGAAGATAACTATAACGATATAGTTCTAAAAATCATTCTAAATGTAAAAGAATATCAGTTCACACCACAACTATCCAACAATATAATTTCTCTGTTCCCTTTCGTTACTCACTTTCAGAACGATTTTTTCCAGCTGATGATTGTTAAAAACTCTGGCCATTCAGAATCCTTTCTGCTTTAAAGAGCTTGAGCATTTAAAGGGACAGATGACAAAATTTATCGTACATTGGTGTGAATGCTAACATAGTTATCTTTATAGTTATTGCTTATATGTTAATTTGGTGTTTAAGATATTTAATATTTCTTATTTTTAATCAATGTTAAATGTCAATGTGCTGCTTAATAGTTTTGTGGAAACATTTTTTAAAGAATAGAGTTCAGCAGCTTTAAAAAATTTTTTAAATCTTTTGTAACATAAAAGTCTTTAATGTCACTTTTGATCAATTTAATGTGTACTTGCTTAATAAAAGCATTAATTTCGTCTTAAAAAACAATCCTACAAACCCCAAACTTTGGAATGGTAGTGTATAGATTTAGAAAATGTAGCTAATGGTTCTGCTTGCATGGCTGATTATTTCAATTAAATGAATGTATTATATTTTAGTTTGAAAATGTTTATTGTTTCATATTATTAGTTTACTATTTTATGGTACTAAATTACATTTTTGTAGTGTTCACATAGCAAGTTTCGTAACATTATGAAGAAAATTTTTCAAAAATGTAAATATTTTCGACCGAAGAGCATCAGAGGGTTAAATACGTTTGCAGCTATAGGTGTGATAACTACAAAGTGCTTAGTTTTTGCATTATTTTATGTGTAATAACTACTGATGTCTTTGTAATATGGTTCTTGTTTGCTTCTCCCTATACAGTCATATGACTTCCGAAGTATACGTGTGGACTCTCCCTTGCTCCTCATAGTCAATGGGAAGAAACAGGTGATGAAAAGCCAAAGTGCAGCCTTTGTTACTTACAAACCACAGAGTGAATGAACATACAGTGAGAACATTGAGAGCAATGAGGGTAGTGTTTTTTCCATTTGTATATATTTTGTTGTGTTCCTGTTTGTGAGGACAGGAAAACTCTTTGTACATATTTTGTCAAATCATTTCCCTTTTTTTAATTTTCCTCTCATCTGTTGATGGAGATCATTGTATTAGATTGTGTGGTGGTCTGTTTCATATTTGGGTTGTGAAAATAACAATAAAAAAAACCCAGTAGTGCTCTTAAGTCTCACTCTCATCAGTTTGGCAGTGCTTGCAGATAATAAACCTAATTTACAGAGGGGTTTTCACATATATTTTAATTGAGTTTTTTTCTACACTGAAATCATTTAAATTAGTAGAAAGTAACATGTTGGGAGTATTTACGACCATCTCCAAACTCTGAGCAACAGCTTTATCAATAAATAACATGAAAAACTAAACCGAAACAAACATACTTGGCCGTCAGAACTGGAATCAGAATTCATAAATGGGAAAAAAGGCTGATGCAGCTCCTGGTGACCTCAGTTTTTCTTGATGAAAGAGTGGGTTCTGTCACGGGTGGGTGAACTGAACTGGAAGAAACTTTGAGAATTGTCTGGTCCCAAAGAGAAAAACCTGTCACCTTCTGGTCTCAGGAATAAAGGACTATGGGGAGAGTGTTGTTTGACCAACCCTGATGACAATAATTGCAAAGACATTTTGTATACTATGCTTTAAAACCGTCTATCACATTTGAACCATTTTAACTCTCAGTGGGATAAAGAACGCTTTACCTGATTTGAATGCAAAATAAATAGACTCATACTGTGTCAAAGTAGACAATTGCTATTAGGGCTGGGTAATAAATATCGATTCCTCAATATTAATCGATTCTCATTTTTACGAAGCGATATCGATTCTTAAATCTCAAGAATCGATTAGTCATCCTGTTTCATTTGACTGAATGGAACATTGTATCGCGGCCGCGCGCATCCAAAAAAAAATTCGCATTAATCTTTGTCCTTTGTTACTATTGATATGAAACAAAGTCTCAAATTTCAAATTACATCCATTTTCTTTAGAAATTCAAAAACATAAATAATGTTTTGGCGTTGTGGCATGAGATCGCTCTGGCGCAGCTCAAGAGAAGCAGCAGCGCTTAATAATTACCGGTCACAGTGCGAAATAAACATGAATGAGCATCTGAAAGTGTGTTAAAAGATAGGGTACAACTTATCAAAATCCATATCATGTCACATTGATTCGCTCAATCAGCATTTCAACCGTGGAAAGACGTCAGTTAAACTTTCATATAATCTTCTTATTATAAAAATAAATAAGTGTAATTTAAGTGTTTGTATAGCTACAAAACAGTTAATTATTACCTTCATATTAGGCTAATGAAGCCTAGTAGGCTACAACTAGACTCCCATAGTTTACAGCATTAGTTAAGAGAAAATTTCCCATTTATTGTAACTGATATCCAAAATGATCAAGCTTGTGAATCAAAATCAAATCGAATTGTGAAATTTGTGTCAATACCCAGCCCTAATTGCTATTATACTTGTTTTTCTACCCGTTGCTTTTTCCCTCTAACCTGTAGTGAAAGTGTGGGGTGTGGGATCTTTCTCTCCTATTCCCAGAGTGTGCATACGAAGCGAGTCGAGAAGTCCCTGCAGCTTCTGATATTGCCTGTTCCGTTCATTCAGTCGCTCCAAAACCTCATTGTACTTCTGCTTGTATTCCTCCAGCCCCTGGAGAATGTAAAAGTTGGTAATGAACATTTATGGCTTTTAAGTCTGGAAGCTTGTTTCCACCACAGAATAAAACTTTTTTTAAAAGACAATTGCGACTTTTTATCTCAATTGTGAGTATACATCTCGTTTACATTTATATCTCGCAATTCTGACTTGAGTTGCGTGTTATAAAGTCAGAATTGACCTATGGCTAAGTCACGCCCTCAAACCCAATACACTCGGACATTCTCTGCTTCCACGTTCATTGAAATGCATTGCAGTTAATCGGTTTTTATTCGTTTTTTTTTTTGTCATTTTAAGTTTAAAATGGTCAGTGTGCATGGGGTATATGTAACTCCGACACTAGGTTCCTGAGAGGCTGGGCGACGGTGTGTATGACGGTGTGTATGCTCTGGATTAAGTTATCCGGTAGACCACAACACCAACTAAATGTGGATAAATTAAACAAGGATGTCTAGATCTGTTCTAAGTTAAGTCAACAATGTATTTGAACATTATCTTTAAAATATCTAACGTAACGTTAGACTAACATTAGAAAACATTAACGTTAGCTTCTAGCTGCGTTGTACATCATGTCACTTAGCTTCATTAACATATCTGTAAATATAACCGAGATAACAAATGTTAACAATGCTGTGCTGAATGATTCATGATGGCAACAATATGCAGTTTATCACGTTTACACTGCGACCTGTACATTTTTGCCTGGAGCTTTTCATCGACCTTCTCAACAATAAAATTATTAATATAACCCTCCAATGCATAGTTAAGGCCCTTTAGGTGACTTTGAGATGATGTATGTTATGATATGCTATTATATAAAATATGATAAAATTTAAGATCTTAAGAAGTAAAAATAAGACTTTTAATGGCTTAAAAATTTAAAAATCCAATTTAAGGATCCGCAGGAACCCTGAAGTCGATCTCAAGGGTTTTGGAAAAATATTACAAAGGTTGAAAAAGCTCCATAGTGCTGCTTTAACTTCATATCTCCCATTTTCATGTTATAAAGTCAGAATTGCGAGATATAAAAATGTAATTCTGAGAAAAAAAGTCTGAATTGGAAGATAAAAAGTCGCAATTACCTTTTTTATTTTTTATTCTGTGGCGGAAACAAGCTTAGTGATATTGTAAAATACTATTAAACTATTTTAATGTAATTGATCTGAGTTATTATGGTAAAGCTGAATTTTCAGCATCCTTACTCCAGTCTTCCGTGTCACATGATCCTTTAGAGGTCATTCTAATATGATATGGTGCTTAAGAAACAATTATTATTATCAACGATGCAAACAGTTAATACTTTTTTTGAGGAAGTATGCTTTTCAGGATTTTTTTCATGAATAGAAAGTTCAAAGAACAGCATTTATTTGAAATATATTTTTTATAACAATGTATACTTTTGTTCAATTTAATGATTGATTTAATGAAATGAGTTAATTAGTTTAGGTAACCTTTCTATTATTCGGAATTATGGAAACCTGTTTTTGTACTGGTACTGTATATAAACAGCGAGTATCAGCATTGGTTTGATAGCATGATCATGTTTGAGACCTTTTTCAGTGTTGCGATCTCCACTCTTAATGTATTTAACTCGAGCTCTCTGCTCTTGTTCTGCTGGATCATAAACTTCTCCATTTGGAGCACTTGTCCCCCAGCCCTGGACATATTGTACTCCATCAGCAACCTCTCCTGGTTTACCTGAAAATGACCACAAACATTAGTTACACACAAAAAAAGACTCTTCACTGTTTTTGTATGTGTGATTGCAATCATGCAGACATCAAACCTGGTAGGTCCAAAAGACTAGTGCTTTATGACAGATCTCCAAAACCGTTTCAGGCTGCAGTCCGATCAAAATCATAGCCTTGTATTGTTCTGATGGAGCCAGCTCTGTTCTCAGCACGTCTAGTTTTCCTGAAAGCATGGTGGAGCAAGTGGGACAAACTGAAGGTGTTCGACTGAACTGTTCCGAGCCGTGTTGATCACAGAACACATGAGAGCAGGCCGTGACCCACGCGAACCCACTCAGCTTTACCCGGCATTGAGGCGAATTACACTGCAAGGTGTATTTAGATGCAGACATGGCGGCTCTTATGGAAGAAAACAGACAAAAGCGGTTAAATGTAGCCTAATGTTTGTATATGTATGAGGTTTTTATGATTAAGCGTTTAAATGTAGCCTAATCTATGAGGTTTTGTCTGTGGGCGCTTAGTTTACATAAGATTACAACAAAGAGCGGGAAAAGTATTTCTCACATACCTGTTCAGATACTAAAACGCTAAATCAAACTAATACTTTTATAAACATATATCGCTCTTCACAAATGAGTAACGTTAGTTTTAAAAGCTCATGATAGTTACCGAGAATTTGCTACTGTGTTGTTCATTGTTTACAGTCACAGGTAGATCGCCGCGCGAGGCCGCGAGCGCAATTGGCCTCATCTGATTGGTTGCTGTCGACTGAGCAAAAACGTCATTTCATCCTCCTGAGACCCAGTGGGAAAAAAGTTTTTGAATTTTTTTTTTTATTTTATTAATGTGTTCTATGTCCAGTGTAGTACAAAAAATACAATGACATGTAAGCTATAGACAAAAACAATGGGATTTTATTAATTCTCCTATTCACCTGTTGTGTCTCCCAAAATGCCTGACAAACATGATGTGGGTCCTGGGGCCTGTACCATGATGGTAGTTGAACAAACTCAGGGTTGCAGGATTAGTTTTGAGTTGACAAAACCAATCCAACCAGGCTTTGTTGGTACCATGATGCTGATCATCAACTTTCTCTGTCAGCTAGGAGTTTAGGTGTGACATCAGTAGCGAACAGCCAATCACATGCTGAGAAAGAGTGACACTCATTCAAAACTCATTGAAATTAGTAGCGTAAATCACTTATTAAATAAAAGTCTTAAAATATTAAGAATTTAAACAAATTTACACAGCAAGAAAAAAAAGCTGTTTGTGAAAGAGGACAAAAGAAAAGGTCTTGCTATATCAGTGCAAGTAAAAGTTGTGAAGTTTATAAAGTTGATAAAGGTATAGGTTAGAGAGAATTGATTCTTGAACATTTAAGCTCACATGTAGTCATTTTATTTAATAGCTTAATTTATTGATTCTAAAGCGTATTTATATTACCTTTATATACTTATTCATTTAAAATCTGCGTAAAATAATTATTGTTGAACTGAATTTTTTTTTGTCCATCCAACCAAGAACATTTTCTTCTTCATTTTCTTCCAAGAACCCTATAATTCAGCCAAATTTACAGTAAGACTATAGGCTATTCTAGCTACTATAGGCCTATAATATTTTTGTGATTTTTTTTATAAGGTTAATTTTATGCCACAAACCTTTATATGGTTAGTGGACAGCTTGGCCTTATGTGAGATACGGTGCAGGTCGGGTGCTTGTTTTTGATACATCTAATTAAAAATGGCTTTTCACTTCATCCCTCCTCCACGTGGTGTATGGGAACAGAGGCGGGGGTGAAAGGGGGGCATTGTGCGGAGCGGCAATGGATCCTGGGGGTGAGGAGAGAGAAAGAGATGCCCACTCAACTGTGTCCAGGTCGCCATTGTTGGAAATTCCCTTCCCATTCAATGCATTTTAAATAGAGCTCCGAATATTCGGACGCACCGACAAAGTGAGCGAGCCGCAGGGGGTCTTTACTGCTGGAGCGCGTGCAGTTATAGTCTATAAGCCGCCGCCTCATCCCATCACCTTCCTCATCATCTCCCTCAAGTTATTATTATTCATCATTATAATAATTATTATTTAACATAACTTTCTCATTTGGTATTTCCCCCCAGTAGCCTGGCATAATCTTCCTATTTTCTAATTAAGCTATTTTTATGTTTGTTTTTTGTTTTTTTTGGTAGCTATAACCTTAGGCCTTCAGTTTTTTTTTAAATTGTACCTTATTATAAATGAGAAAATTCGCAAATGTCGCCTATTTAAATTTCCCATAAATTTTAGACAAAATGTGTCTCATTCTATAGGCGCGCTAACTGAAGTGCAGTCATTAAGTTGTTTTAAAACGGACAGATGATGTCAGAATCTTGAAGGCTATGAACTTTTTTGCATAAATAAGGCTACAAGTGTATGTATATAGCAAGCCTATAAAACGTCAGGAAATTTCATCTTGACGCATATTGATAAAACTCGGTTGTCCAAATTACTAGAGCTGCTGCTTTTAGCATTAAGAGAAACGCAAAAGAGGGAGAAAGAAAAAGAGACGGTGTTCCGCACCATTGAAATGCAAATGTCAGAACAAGGGGAGATTGTATTTTTGTGTGAGTGTGTGTGTGTGTCTTTGGATAGGAGGGGAGGGGGGTCCGCAGAGTGGACAAGTTTGAGAAAGAGGGGACTTGTTGAGGAAAAACAGCCACACACGCACTCGCCAGTTCACACAGCAACAGCGGACGACGTCACGGTCTGCTTCAGCAGTCCACGCGAATTTGAAGTTTTTTTTTTTTTCTTTTTACTTACTTTTTAACAGATGTCGTCGCTGTCTTAACGCGTCCTGCCAGGTGGATTATTGGCGAACAAGGGGTTCGTAATTTATTTATTCACAACATAACTTGTAAAGTTGTTTGATGCCCGTAACTCTCACCGTCTGCTCGTGAATCATGTCACGCCGGAAACAGAAACGGCCCCAACAGCTTGTTAACTCAGACCCCGGGGGCACGCGCTTGATACTGCAAGGTGAGGAAATCATTCATTTGTTAATTATTTGTTACCCTTGATCAAGTAATTGTTATGCTTTAAGATTTAAAAACGATAGGTTAATAAAACGTTGTTTGCAGTTTACATAGAGCACCTGTTACCCAAATAGTATTTTATATCTAATTATTTCTTTATTGCTTAAATTGGGCACTTTTATCACCTGAAGTGTTAGGATACATGTTGAAATGCACTAGAGCGTTTGGCCCTTTACTCAGTGAGCCATTGTTTGAGAGCTGCAACACATAGCTCAAATTTCTACCATGACTGAACTTTTCAAAAAATAAGTAATTTACTGACATTTCCCGCTACAAAATGTCTGCCAAATGTTTTGTATTAAAAGAAGGCTCTTATAGACATAGCCAGAGCAGGGTTGGTCTAAAGGTGTTCAGCCCTATGGGCAATCATTATGTTGACATGAATCACTCAGGGGCCATAACTGCGTTAGCTTTTCAGTAATGTCAATCCACCAAGAGACTTGCAGCCTAGTCAGTTTGATTGCTGGGGGTCTTTTATGCATCTAGAGCAGTCTTTTATTCAGTGTGAATAAGGTGCAGGCAAGGGGGAGGGGATGAAGGGGGTGTTTGGGTAAAGATTAATCTCTTCTCACTCTATTCTGTCCTCTTCTCCCTTATTCTCTCTCTCATGTTTCCATGTGCTCCTCTTTTCTGCTTCCACTGTGTTCCCCCCCTTCCCACTCCCTTGCCTCTATTCACTTTGTACCTCTGCTCAGTTGGGGGTTCCACTGTTAGAATACAGAGAGGAGAAAGAATGCACTGTTGCATGCATGCATGCATGGAAGGAAAAAAGTTAGCTTAGGAATCTTAGAGATACAGCACTTTCGTGATTTGATTTCTATAGCTTTTGGCAAGATGTTGTGAGGGAATTTCTCAGGGTTTTAAAATGTTTTGGCATTTCAGTAGATTTGATTCCACAGGTCTGTGTACAGTCATTTAGTATATCCGTGTGCCACAGAGAGTGAAAATAGTTTGTCTGTCAGTCAACCCACTATTTTCCCAACCCCCTCCTTCTGGTTCTTTTTCTCCGCTCAAGATTCTAAAAGAATTTGACCTTAGAGCTCATGAGGTTAGGTCATCTAGCCAATCAGAGCACATGGACAGTGCCCAAAACCCTTTCTATGCCATAACCTCTGACCCTGTGTAGGGTCAGGGGGGAAGGGTGAATAGAGAGATGAAAGATGTAGTTGATGGACAGAGGGTTGGGTTAAGAGGGGTTGTGGGTTGTTGGGGTGATATCTATTGTCTTTTTAAAAAGCGTTGCAATAGCTGCAAGGTGGCTGGTGAGTTGTGGCAATAGTGAGGACAGAAGATGTGAGTGTGGTATATGAATGCTGTGATTTAAGGGTGAAAGATCATTAAGAATGCGAAATGACGAGTGGAGTGGTATTCAGCGTTTTGTGAAAGAAAACTGTTGACAAAGGAGTTGGCCTATATTATGAAGGCTTTCTCATAACTTACTATTATAGAACTCAATTGTAATTTCTATAGAAGCTAAATAGAGCAACAAGGGTATAGCAACATAATTATTGTCTGAAAACGTATTCCTTATTTTCTCTATTTTCCAGATGACCAGCTTCCAGTGAAATCTCCATCCACCTCTCTTGCCTCTGAAGCTACCTCATCATCTTCCTCTTCCTCGCCTACATCCCTTCAGGACTGTCAGCCTCCTTTGGCCCCAAGACCGTCTCCTGGTGGCATTCATGCTCCCTCGCTGCCCAACGAGAGCTCATCTCCTCCCCACTGGCCAAATCACATTTCCTCATATTCCACATCACTGCCTAATGCCCACTCATCCCTCTCTCCGGACTTCCCACACCCTTCTCTGTCCTCCCAGACCCACTCTCCTCCTCCTGGCCAGCAGAAATCCATTCATATGTCGTCTCATCAGCCTCTGCCCACTGTGACGTCCCCACCAATGGGTATTTCTGCAACCACCACTACCTCCTCTTCCTCCTCTCTATCCTCTTCATCATCGCTGGGTGCCCCACCGCATCAAGGAAGCCCTAGTCCCATCCACCAAACTCCTTCGTCGCCTTCAGAGCAACTCCAGGTGCCTCCGACCCTCGCTGTACTATTGGAGGAGCTTAGGGTCCTGCAGCAAAGACAGATTCACCAAATGCAGATTACCGAAGAGATCTGCAGACAGGTGCTGCGTCTAGGTGGTATGGTCAGTGCCCAAGATGCACCTCAGGGATCTGTAGAGACTCAACAGAGAGAGGCAGGCTCTAGCTCCCCACCTAATACTGTCTCTGGTGTCTCTTTAATTCCCCAAGCTCCTACATCTAAGCCCAACCTATCTCACACTAATGGAACCAGAGCTCCTTATTCCACAACTTCATCTTCAACATCTTCCTCATCCTTGTTCACCTCTTCAGCCTCTATGCACCCTCTCTCTCTAACTCTTGGACTTCCACCTCGTTACCTCAATGAAAAGTCTCCCAACACCTCAATCAGTCACGGAAATGGTGTGAATTTCCCAACTCCGCCCTTGCCCACGGTCAGCCTCTCCCAGGACCACCTATCTCTCAGTTCCGCGGTTAGTACGTCAAATGGATCTTCAAGCTCCTCTTCAAGCCGCCAACAGCACGTCTGCCGTTTCTGTGGGAAGGTTCTGAGCAGTGACTCTTCCCTACAAATCCATCTGAGATCCCACACCGGCGAGCGCCCGTACCAGTGTCCAGTCTGCCTCAGTCGCTTCACTACCCGCGGCAACCTCAAAGCCCACTTCCTTCGTCACCGTGAACAAAATCCCGAGCTGTCACTTTCACTCTTACCACCTGCTCTGTCTGAGCAAAGCCAATCAGGATCTGGCTCAGGGACATCACAGAGGCGCAGAAAACGTCGAGCTGAGGATGAGGAGCCATTTGGAGTTAAGGGTAGTATAGGTGTGCCAGACAGTTTAGCCTTGGGTTTCCTTTCTGGGTCATCTCATCCATCTCCCTCCTCCCTACCATTGCCACCCAGTGTTGATCTGGCCCTGCTTTCCACCGCCCACTCTTTGTTACAGCTAAACCGTGCCTCGGCTGCAGCCGCAGCCTCCGTTTCCACTAGTGTGCAGTCGTCATCCTCATCCATCACCTCCTCTGCCATGAACAGTCAATTCAAAGGTGCGAAGCAGCAGAGGTTTGATGAGAATACACCACCACACTCCACCTTACATCCTGGTTCTCCATATTCCCAGCTGGCACATCTTCCGAAGATACTCTTCCCATCAGGTCCATCTGCCCACCATCCTAGCCTTGCCCTTCTTCGCCCTCCTCACCTTTCCTCCCCTCACCTCCCACTTACCTTCCCTTTCTCCTCTTACCCCAAACCCCAAAACTCCTCTTCTCCATCCTCCTCTCCATCATCATCCTCGGTCACCTCAGACACCTCCAAGCTGCAGAGATTGGCGCAGAAGTTAGAGAAGCAGCCTCTCCCAAAAAGCACCAATGATGGCCAGGTGAACAGCAATACTCAGGCTAATGACATATCTACAACTAATGCTATCTCAGCTTACAGGAGGGAGATGATGGCGGCCTTAGGGCTGAACCCCAGCAGTGAGCCGACTAGCCAAGAGCTACAAGGGTCAACTGCCTCCTCTTTGGTCCCTAATCAGTGTGGGGTGTGCCTCCGTGTCCTCAGCTGCCCAAGGGCGTTACGTCTCCACCAGGCCACCCACTTGGGCGAACGTCCATTCCCCTGCAAACTCTGTGGCCGCTCCTTCTCCACAAAGGGAAGTCTAAGGGCTCATCTAGCCACTCACAGAGCACGTCCGGCCAATGCACGTGGCCAGAACTCTTGCCCACTCTGTCAGCGCAAGTTTACCAATGCCGTGGTACTGCAGCATCACATTCGCATGCATCTGGGAGGCCAATTACCTCCAGAAGGTAACGGGGACTTGCAGTCAGAGGAAGATTCTGGTCAAATGGTTTCCTTACCCACAACCCTTCAGTCTCTTCCTCTCAATATGAGCATGTCTTCCTCAGCCAGCTTACTGGAGTCTAGTGCTAGCCTAAGAGATGCTACATCAGGTGATGTAGACCAGATCATGGAGTCAGATCAAGATCCCTATGACAACACACCTGAGACTAGTCCAACCCTCACCCTGGAGAAGCAGGACCCGGACAATTCCATTGCCTCAGATGAGAAACAATATGGCGCGGTACATCACAGCAAGTCTCAAGTTGTCAATGGCTCTGCAGAAGAGGATGAAGACACACCTTTATCCCTCTGTACCAGGACCAACTCCCAAGACACCGTGTTTGATAAAAAAAGGCACAGTGGGGCTTCACTTCACACGGTGATCAGTGGACCAAAACCTAGTTTAAGCTCTGAAGCTCTCGATCTGTCACCTACCCTGACTCCACCCTCGAGCCCAGGGTTGTCCACGGAGTTAAAATCAGACCAAAGCAGCGAGCAGACAACACTTCATGTGAATGGAATAGACCATGTTCTTGAGCCCAATGATGGTGACTCTCAGCCAGCCACAGAGAATGCTTCTTTGCACTCTAAAACGCCTGACAAAGCCGTAGTGCAGAAGCTGAAAGCTGAGGATGCGCTAGAATCCAAAATGGACGAGTCTGCAGAAGAGGATCAAAGGAAAGATAGAGAAAAGACTGAAATTACATCACCAGAGACCCCTGTGGCCCATCCACTACCGCAGCGTTCTGAGAAACCTTACAGCTGCGCAGAGTGTGGAAAAGAGTACGCCAGCCGCAGTGGATTGAAGGTACAGAATTAATGTGTACAGTATTTTTGTTAGATAACATTTTATCTAGAGCCCGCAGTGTTGTAGTCGAGACCACCTCACTCGAGTCCGAGTCGAGACCGAGACCAGAGAGAGTCGAGTCCGAGTCAAGACCGAGTCCATAGAGAGTCGAGTCCAAATCGAGTCCGAGACCAGAGACGGTCGAGTCCGAGTCGAGACCGAGACCAGTGAGGGTTGATTACCTAATTTACTTTTATTTACTTAGAGAAATCCTTTTTTTTTGTTTTACTGAATTTACTTAGAGTTTAAAAAATATGATCAGTTTAGGGTAAAAAGGCCACATAGTAGGTGGTTTTAAAAGTAATTTTATTACAATTTGTCATGCGCAATTGTGCACTAGAAAATCACCAATCACTGGGCGTGTCAATCAATTTAAAGAAATATTTTATTAACATACATTAATAATCATCAAAAATATTTTGAATTGAACTCGAGTGGCCTCGGGAATAAGTCCTAAAAAAAAAATGTTCGAGTACGAATCAATTCCGAATCCAAATGCACACGAGTCCATGACAAGACCAAGACCATTAAAATATGGTCTCGAGACCGAGTCCGAGTCTCGAGTACTACAACACTGAGAGCCCGACCGATAAAGGATTTTGAAGGCCGATACCGATACAAATATTTTTGGGTTTTAAAATCCGATATTCCGATATATCGGCCGATAATATTGGTCTGGCTCTAATTTTATCCATCACTTCCTGTGATTGTTTGTGTGAGAAACAAGACTTCTAATTATTGTGTTTCACAGGGGCATATGAAAATCCACAGCGGGAGTATGAATCAATTGGCCAGTACTGCATCCTCACAGTCCTCTGAGGGAAAAGTTGTGGAGCGTACAGAGGAGTCGACCCATCGAAAACTGAGAGGAGAGGACGCTAAAAACTTGTCAGAGGAGAGTGCAGATAAACTGTCCTTACCCGAGCATCCAATGTCTAGTACTGACAGAGATGACAGAACTGAAGACACTGCTTGAAAGAATGTGATTAGTTAGGTTTTAGCACTATTCTTGTTTACTGATTTCTATGACAACTTTTTGTTTTTCTTTCAATTTTGTGGTTAGGGGTAGTTTTTAATTGTTTGGTAATGTAGAATGGTAGTGAATCAGTACATATGTAATAGTAGTGCCTTTTCATGAAGACAATGAAATCATATTGATAAAGACTTGCGACTTCAAATATCAGGATGCACTGAAATTGGAAACAGTATTTGTGTGTAACAAATGACAAGCAAACTAATTATGTGTCTAAGTGCAATTTCAGAAATCAATTTGGAATTCCAGGATATACACAAATAAATAAATAAAAACTTGAGGAAAAAAGGGACGTGAGATGTGTGATATGAGATGAGAGAGGATGTGAGATCATACCAAAACTGATCATCTGATGTGCAGCTGAATGTAAATATGCTTTTTGTTTTATGTACCCTGTTTGTATTTTCTTTCATGCTGCTGTACCTTGTAGGTGTTTCTCTAAATAGCTGCACTATATCTGTAACTGCTGAAACTCTTCTTGACAAGGGAGGTTTATAACAATGATGGAATGGAAAAGCTGAGAGATTCAGATTTACTTTCGTCCCAGTCAATGCCTGTTCTTCATCCTTCTTTATTTAGGTTTAAAAAAACAGCTAATCAGATCAGTTTTCACAATGCTGTAGATGAGCAAAAGCGGCTCAAAATTGCTAAAGATTATTGCATTATTTTCTGTTATCTTGAATGTTGAAACTTTGTTGGCCCTGTTGAACACTATCCAGCTTTGTTTTGTAAATTTCCTGAATGTAATGTGGTCCTAACTTGTCAAAAAGAGAAATAAAGTCAGAATGAATGTTACACGATTTGTTTTTACTTTAAAAAAATAATCTGTGCGTTATTTTAATTGCATTGAACACAAAGCGATCACTTGCATCCTGAGGCATCTTTTTGTTTTTGTTCCATAAGTTTCTATGTTCCTGAGCAATCCCCTCCCCCCCTTTTAGTCTGCTTACTTTAATATGTTTAATTCCCCAGTTTGGTGGTGTGCATGTTGATGGCTGCCTGTGTGTGTGTTTGTTCACACACACGTATACTTGTGTAATGTGATTGAGTGTGCAGCTGTACAGACTTCACTCCCTCCCCTCAAACACCCTCACGCTCTCTGTGTCATGCTCTCTTTCATATGCTCGCTCTTTCATTTTCTCTTTCATTCTTTGCCTCTTTCACTCTCTTTCTACCCCCCCCCCCCCCCTGTGTAATGCGGCTGACACACAGGAAGCTCTAATCCTCGCACAATGTCCCCCCTCATCCCCCCATGAGCGTCTCTGCGCGGGATGAAGGGGAGGTGGAGCCCGACCCGGCCAGCTGTCCCTAAAATGGCTCCTAATCCTGCCTCTGCCAGGCCCTCGAAACCATGACAACCTGTAACCAAGGAGAGAAATTTTGAGGTTGAGAGGGAGACGAACAATGAGCCAGAAACAAGGCATGTGGTAGAAGTTTGTCCACATGAATTCAGGAAGGGATAAAGACATGTCTCAATCAAAAATAAGGAAATCGTCCAGAGAAAATGCCAAATGTGCGATTATCTAGTGCCTTAAGAGGCAAAAAAGCAACTGAAGTGATGAATAATACTTCAATGAGCTGTTCAAAGATTGCTAATTTATTTAATGGATTAAATGCAAATCTTTTTATTTAGACTCAATAGTGCAGGTGGTTCATAAGTTATCAAAATGATAGTACAACTAAATTCTGTATAGATACAGTATATATACAGTGTATATATATATATATATATATATATGGGCCAGTGACATGATGTGCATATTTTTGTGTCCAAGTGTCTATTTCCTTTTAAAATAATTTGATAAATTCATGACATACGTATATCACTTTAATGAATTAAACCTATTTAGTGTGAATTCCTTTTTAGTATTTAAATATTACTGTACATATTATTTTGTGTTTTGTTATCTTAAACCCCCCCAAATGTCCAACTGTCAAATGGCATCTTAATAATTTCAATTTAAAACTAAATACTATGGCATCATTTTAGGTTTGAAACCTTTCATATTTTATAAATATCAGTATTTTAAAGCTGTTGAGATAACTGAAACACTTTTGTCCAGCAATTTGTACGTCAGGGTGGCACAACTGCTAACGTGGCTCTTTTAGTATGTATTGACGAGGTAATAATTACAGTAAAAATGATAATGCATCATACAGATGAGTGACATGATTTGTAGATCTCTCTCAAATTCTGGTAAAAACTGTTCATTTCAAGTATGGGTACAGTAGGTTGGCATGCTTTCCATGTCAGATTTCTCAGAAAAAACATCCATCTCGCTCTTAAATAATTTCTATGGTTTTAAGATCAAATTAGTCACCAAAGCCAAAATTGGAACTATTTTAACAAAATAATGGTGCAAAAATGAGTACACCACAAGTAAAATTGCAATTAACAGGATTTCAACAGCAAATTAATCTAATCAATCAATCAATCATCATACAGACGGCCACAGGATAATTGACAATAAAGATTGGTATTCAAGAGAGAAAATCCACTCCCATAATGTTGACAAAATGGCACCAAGTGAAATGTTACATGAGACCGGAGATAGAAGATCATTTCTTTGCACAAAAAAATATCAAGTTTATAAGAAAATTAGTAAAGCCAGACAGCAACATAGTGTCGGCCCAGATCTCACGTACTAGATGTGTCCCGGATCGGGGCTGACACTATGTTTCGGTCTGGGTTGCTATTACTGTTGCAAAAGTATCCAAAAATGATGGATTTGTGGGAAGCTCGCTGAGACGTCCAGGCCTTGTCAGACCTTGTCAAAAGTGTTTTGTGATGGCAGAAGTTGAAGAAAGTCTCCATGCAAGTTCAGCACAGTTGGCTAAATCATTAGAAAATCAAACTGGCGTGAGTGTTTCCAGTGACACCATGCGATGTACACTGTGGAGGATTGCCATGCATGGCTGTCGTCCACCAAGGAAGCCACTGCCGCTAAAGCCCATGAACACAAAAAGCATCTAGAATTTGTCAGGGACTATTGGGACTCTATAATTTGGAGTTATGAGACAAAGATTAATCTGATGGTACCAATGGTAAAGCATGGTGTTGGTGGTGGTAGTTTTCTTGTGGGGAAGATGAGAAGATGCTACTGGCTCCTCTTTCAACATGATAATGACCCACAAATGACATCTAAGATCACTGTGGTTCGTTTCTGTATATACGTTTAACAAAACTTTTGTAAAAAATGCAGCAAATTGGTCTTATATTCACTGAGAAATGGATAAATAACTTAATTTTCAAATGGGTGTACTCATTTATAATTAGTAAAATTAATATAAATTAATATATACAATATATATAAACATAGGATGTATATAGGGATGCTGCACACTGGTGGCGGTTGAGGTGAGATCCCCTGATATGATTGTAAAAGCGCTTTGGGTGTACAGTAGTACATATGAAAGCACTATAAATGCCTCATTCATTCATCATATATACTGTATATATATATATATATATATATATATGTATGTGTATGTCTTACATGGAACAATAACATAGAAAGTTGTAAAGTGTTATAAAAGTACTGAAGTGGAGGTGATGAAACAGCAACAATGGAAAACTGTTTCCTTTGCAAATTCGTAAAAACAGATGTGGTGTAATGTCCAATTCTGACCACACGATGGCGACACATGTACAGGTGTGTGCCGTTAATAGGCCAAACATCCGCTCTCAAAACAGTTACAACCAAGCACTCATTTTGAGAGTTACATAATCATTTTTAAAAGGTAGCTTATGGTATATGAGCAAATACAACATTCAGAAACCAAAATGCTTAAAATTGGCTATAAGATCATTTTATATTTATTCAGTCATTCATCCATCCATCCATTTCTCAGGGTATTTTTTTAATTCAGTTTCTGTAAATAAGTGTTTTTTTTTAGTGTTATTTTTATAGGCTACTATGGTATTTATCAATATTTTAAATTGGCTTATACATATAGGCCTAAATAATATTTCATATGTAGGCTATAGCTAGCCTAGCCTACCGTATAACATACAGCTTATTTATTCCATTAGCCAAAGCGACATTTCTAATTTATTAACATTTTATTGCATTAGGCTAACTTACTCATATTTCAATTAGGGTACCAAAAACTATTTTAACACTTTAAGTAAACCACAACAACTCTACTATATTCAGATAGCTTACCTTAATGTCTCCACCACAGAATACATCGAGATGTGTTTCGATGGTATTTATCAATTGTTTCCCCATTCATCATAATGGTTCAGTAGTTTATCGCGCTGTGTTCCATCCCTTTTCTCCTCCCCTCACGCATCAGTGTTTGACTGAGAGCAGAAGTTCATCAATCTACTGTGAACGCCTCGAACGCACGAGCTGAACGGAAGAGACCTCGAGCACGAGTCTCCGTGACAGAGACCATAAGACTGAGATCTCAATAACACATGAACTGCACTTCGACTTAGATCTTGTCTACGAAAATGATCGGCCGATAAAGCACCAGTACAATCTGCATCCTCATGCCAGTTCAGCACCTGGAGGAAAAGGTAACCCAAAACCATTCTGCTCAGCTCTAATGTTACTGTGGTCAGAATTATTTCAGCTTTGATTCACATTTATAAAAATGTACATTGTTCTATATGGGCAAGATTTAAGCTTACATGAATGCATTATCAATATAAACCATCACATACTATTTTTTCTGCTATATTTGGGAGTACTTTCTATACAGTTGGTTTCTGAGGAAAATCATTTTCTCTTAATCTCTGAGGCAAGCTACGGTGGGTTAGGCTGTAACCTTGAGTGATTTTGTTTTATAGTTGTTGTTTTTTTATCAGAGCTCTTATCAGCATGTCCTGAACCTTGCTCTCAGTCCCTGAAGATCTTGCATTGGTGTGGTTTCTTTAATTATCACGTGCAGTAATTGCCTACTGTCCACCCACTCAGCTCAGCTCTTTAATCATCATCTCTATCTCTTTTTGTCTTTCCTGAATGCGACTTTCTTCTTTTGTGATAAGACCCTCCTCCTAACCATTACACAAGGCAATTCGTCAGATTTATATGACTGCTGAGTGAGTGTGTGAAAGGTGGGAACAATTGCAACGATTTAGAAATTTGAAATTTGTTCTTTTAGAATTTAATCAGTCACGGAATCCAGAATTCCGCAGTGTAAAATTCCCATTTATTCCTCTCAGATTTTATGACATCATTAACTCTTATTAGATAACCTGTACCAAAAATCATGCCTCGTCAGTGTATAGTTTATCATAGTCAGCATCAATGGCTCTCAACTTTGAGCTTCGAATACAAGCTGTCAATTAACTAGACATGTGCATTTTTTAATTTCATCATGTGAAGAAGTTTCAAAGCTTGTGCTTTTGAGCAAAGCTCTTTTGAGTCCATTGAACCTTGAGGAGCATGTGACACATCAGCATGCTGACGCACCGAGAAGTCTCCACACTAATAGTGTGTGTGTGTGTGAGAGAGAGAGTTGAATTGGACTTGACAGGCTTTTAAAAATCCCTCCACTTGGACTTGGTTGAATAGCGATCAGGTGGATCAATGTTCACGTCAGGGATGGCGATTGAGTAAGACACAATCCTGTCTCACGCAGTAAGGAAGCTGGGTGTTTCACTTACATGTAGACGTCTTTCTCCGGGTCTGTGTTTACACACCTTTAAAAAGCCATTTGCCCTGACGTCTAATGGATCAGTAATAGCCATATGTACGTTTGAAAAGCAAGAGTGTGTATGTGAGCTCTTTATGATTGCCTCGTTTCTTTGGAGATTAATATATGTGCATGCATGTGTGTGTGTGTTTGCATAAATACTGAACACTCCTTCTATCTTTCCCAGATGTCACCTCAAGATCTCAAGAACTAGCTGGGAACTTTTCAGATCTTCCTAAAACTGACTGCAGAACTGGTTTAGACAGTCTTATTTGTATCTATCTGGCCTTTTAAAACAATGGCGTCTTACAGTCCTGCTCCCACAGAAGAGCCGTCCGCGGAGGTAACGAACGGTGACCTGAAGGCAAGCGGCTCGCAGGAGTGCATGAAACTGAAAAAAGAAATATCTCTGCTGAATGGTGTGTGCCTCATCGTGGGAAACATGATCGGCTCCGGGATCTTCGTCTCGCCAAAAGGCGTACTGATGTATAGCGGCTCCTACGGGCTATCTCTGGTAATATGGACAGTCGGTGGGATCTTCTCGGTGTTCGGTGCGCTCTGTTATGCTGAGCTTGGGACCACCATCTCCAAGTCGGGCGCCAGCTACGCTTACATCCTAGAGGCCTTTGGGGGCTTTTTGGCTTTCATCCGTCTTTGGACTTCTCTTCTGATCATCGAGCCCACCAGTCAGGCCGTGATAGCCATCACTTTCTCCAACTACATGGTGCAGCCCATCTTCCCAACGTGTATACCGCCCTACATAGCCAATCGTCTGCTGGCCGCAGCCTGCATCTGTAAGTCGGTGTGTGTGTGGATGTATTTAGGAGGTGCTTTACCTGTGAAGGTTTGTGTACTTCAAGTCTCCAAGAACATCATTTGAGATATGAGTAGGGGTGTAACGATACCCTCATGTCACGATTCGATACACGATACTGAACTCACGATACGATATTATTGCGATACTCCAAGACATATGGTAAATGTACTGTTGATTAAAATGCTAAATTTGACATTACATTGTAGGTTTAAAGGAGAACTCCGGCGCAAAATGAACCTTTGGTCTAATTATACATTGGTACCTAGTCAACCGTTATCTGAGATTTGTTTTCATGATTGCCGAATGTAAATAGTTTTATCTCTGAAAACAGTTTAGCCTATACCGCTAGTATATAGGGCATAGAGTAATGACAAATAAGTAACACTAACAAGGCTCAAAATAGCCCCACAGTAACACGACAGCATAATAAGGGTCCCTACATTCAAACCGAAGCATTGAGAACTTTGTCAGTGTCCATACAGTTTAATAAGAAGATATTTTATACATAGTCAACTTCGCGAATACAGGAAGAAGCCATCTTTGAAAAATAGTCTCTACCAGTCGATCTACGAACACCGATCCAAGTGCGCTGGTGAGATGTGAACAAGGTGATAAGGTGAGCGTGAACACAGAGCTGCCAACTTTTGAGTTTAGCTTGGCGTGATACTTATCGCGCGGGGGGGGGAGGTGGACTTTGGGTATCGGTGCGCATAGGCTATATTTGCACTAAAGCCGCCTTTCGTGCCTGTCTTTATATCAAAAACACGCCCGTCACAGAACAGCTGCAGTGGCGTAGATCGTAGAGCCTGTAGTTTGTGAAAGAGCATTTGACTGCTTGGACCCGAGTTCGAATCTGCCTTTTGCCGAACATGAGATGTAAGGTCTCTATATTTTGCCAATGAACTAAAAAACGAAACCATGATATGGCTTTTTGCCTTCATAAAGCAGCACAAGACTTTAAGAATAGGCATTCTGTTTGTGCTGGGTGTTTTTACGAGAAACGTGTGCACTTTGCTCACGCGAACACGGAGCAGTTTTTCCTGTGAGTGAGACTGGAAAAACCCGTAGTGGATGTTATCAGAGTGATAACAGAACGCTTAGAGTGCAGAGAGGAATTGTCTTTGACTCCAGTCCTGGTTTTGCGTCCGCGCCGTTAGCAGCTCAACATCTGTCTCGCATGCATGATCGCTCTAGACTAGATTAGAGGATATTTTAACTAATTTGTGGTAAAACTAGTCGATCACGAGTGGCTCAACTGGTGGATTTATAGATAAACTTGTCTTTCAGGTATTTTACCGACTGGCTTGACACTTTAGCGTGTAAAATCGGAGGTGTGGCATGAGAGCGTGAGAATTGACTCAATTGCGTGAGTCTCACGCTCAATGCGTGAGAGTTGGCAGCCCTGTGAACAGTAGGCTACGTGTACACATTGAAGGGAAGAAAACGGTTCGTGTTTGTGTTTCTTCCGGAAACAACGGACCAGATGAGATTCTGCACACGTTCAGCGCACTTGGATCGGCGTTCGTAGATCGACTGGTAGAGACTATTTTTCAAAGATGGCTATTTCCTGTATTCGCGAAGTTGACTGTGTGTATAAAATATCTTCTTATTAAACTGTTTGGACACTGACAAAGTTCTCAATGCTTCGGTTTGAATGTAGGGACCCTTATTATGCTACCGTGTTAGTATGGGGCTATTTTGAGCCTTGTTAGTGGTAATAACAAGCGATTTTTATTTGTCATTATTACTCTAGAGTCTATGCCCTATATACTAGCATTATACTAGCGTTATAGGCTAAACTGTTTTTAGAGATAAAACTATTTACATTCGGCAATCATGAAAACAAATCTCAGATAACGGTTGACTAGGTACCAATGTGTAATTAGACCAAAGGTTCATTTTGCACCGGAGTTGTCCTTTAAATGAATATGTTTGGAATTGGTGCTTGTAACAAAAGGACAATGGTGACATAGACATACAATATTCATGGCTCTGAAGCTGAAAATATTTTAGATGAATCTTCTTGCACCTTTTCTGACTAGATATCAGACATTTGGCATTATCAGGACCCACAAATATTCCCCTGTGCATTATTATACATTATATATAGTAGTTTAATGTGGTATTGACACATTTTTTCTCACACAGTAATTTTTATTTTGGGGGAACTATCCACGATACATAGTGTCACTATCCACGATACGTATTGTTGCATTTTTGTATTGCGATATATTGTTATTGTATATATATTGATATATTGTCCCAGGGCGCATGGACAAAATGGGACCTTCCCAAGCGCAAGATCTCCTGGCAAGAGTTATGGCGGCTGGAGCCCTACCGAATTTCCTTCCTACTGCGATCGGTCTATGACACCCTCCCTTCGCCAGCACACTTACATGTATGGGGGCTGAGGGAAGATCCTAACTGCAAGTTATGTGGGCAAAAGGGAACATTGGCACATATACTATCAGGATGCAAAACAGCTCTCACTCAGGGTCGGTATAGGTGGCGTCATGACAAAGTGTTACTGTCCCTTGCTGACATACTGGAACAGGAGAGATGCAGGAAAAGGCCTGCCGGTATGGGCTTGAAGAGGGCGATCACCTTCATCAAGGAGGGAGAAAGGCCTGTTTTAACCAAACCATCAAAACCCAATCTCCTTCAAAACGCCAGGTCCTGGGAGATGAGGGTGGACGTGGGAAAAAGGCTGCAATTCCCAGGGGTGGTGCTCACAGCCCTCCGTCCAGACATTGTCTTGTGGTCAACAGAGGGCAAGAAAATAATCCTAGTTGAGCTGACGGTGCCTTGGGAGGAGGGATGTGAGGTTGCCCATGAGAGGAAGGCCTTAAAGTATCAGTCCCTTCTTCAGGACTGCAAGGACAAGGGATGGCAGGCCTGGTTGTTCCCAGTGGAGGTTGGCTGCAGAGGTTTCCCCGCTAAATCAACCTGGCGGTTACTATCAGCTCTGGGCATGGATGAAAGAAGGAAAAAACAAGCAGTACGTCGGATGGGGGAGGAGGCAGAACGTGCCTCCTGCTGGATATGGAACAGGAGGGAGGAGGAAAGCTGGAAGCCAGGAGCAGATGGGCAGTGACTTGGCCATCACTGCCGGCCCACCAACCAGAGGGTGTTGTGGTTGAGGGCCGAAACACCCAGTGAAGGTTGTGTACCACCTGACGACATCTGCTCCTGGCAGAAGGCTACAGTTACCCACAAGGTAACGGAAGAAAGCACCCACTAGGTGTATGTCACAAGTATTCTCTGGTTTACCAGTGGCTTCTAGGAAAGACTGGATGACAACCGAGAAAGGTCGGTGACGCTGGAGAGACAGTTGACCTCCAGGAAAGTCTGGCCCGGGCACTCAAGGCTAGCAACCTTGCTGTGCAGCACTCGTAAGAGGGCACCACTCTTGCTACGACTGAACAAAATGAGCAATACCCCCAGAGTCTCCCGAGAGGGGGGGAGGATGAGAGACTCAACAGGACGGATATTCTGATAACGGCCAGGACAGGAACAAAGACAACGAGAAAGCTAAAGCAAACAACGCTGACCGGAGAGGAATACGTGACAAAGTGCCATTGCGGGAAGGTATGCAAAGGCACCAGAGGGCTTAAGATACATCAGAGCAGGTCTTCTTGTGGAAGGTCAGTGACCCAAGTGCAGCGCGCAGACACAGTGTCTGGTGAGACGAAGGAGAGCTCCAGCCAGGTAGCACCCCACAGTGCTGAAGATCTCTACGCACTTGAGCCGCCCCAGAGCCAGAGGACAGATCGAGCAGGTTCCCCTTCGGTTATCCCCATCCATTCGTCAAGAAGAGAGAGAATCAAGTGGCCCACATCGTCTGACAGTAAGGCATGGACGCAGTTTGATGACGACCTCAATGGTATCCTGGAAGCCACTTTGGCCGGTCCTGTGCACAGGAAGATTGAATCACTCACAGCCGTAACGTACAATCTGGCGAAGGAGAGATTTGGCCCAATAGAGCAGAGGAGTCAGCCCCAGTCACCAAGGCAACCAAACAGGAGGGAAAGAGAGATTCACAGCTTAAGAAGCGAAATAAAGACCCTTAATAAGCAATTCAAAATCGGGCCACCAGCTGAAAGAGAGGGTATTAAGGACTTAACAAGCAAGTTGCGGGATCAGATGTGCAAACTCCGAAGGGCAGAATATCTACGGCAACAGAGGAAAAAGAAAGCAAAGAGGCGAATGCAGTTTCTCAAAGACCCGTTTAGCTTCACTAGAACTCTGCTTGGTCAACGAAAATCCGGCACATTATCCAGCTCAAAATCAGAGGTAGAGGAGTTTCTACGAGAAGCACACAGTGACCCTTTCAGGGGCGGGGGTCTAGGACAAAATAATAGCATCAGGAAGCCTGAAGAACCATCAGTGGAGCTGAACACGAAGGAGCCAACTTGGCAGGAAATGCAGGATATTATCCGGAAAGCCAAGGCTTCAGCAGCCCCAGGTCCGAGTGGCATACCATACAAGGTATACAAGCATTGTCCACAACTGCTTAAAAGGTTGTGGAGGATCCTGAGGAAGATTTGGGCAAAAGGATCGGTCCCACCAAGCTGGAAGCTAGCAGAGGGCTGTTTTGTTCCTAAGGAAGAGGGTTCCTCCTCAATCGCCCAATTTAGGACAATCTCTCTACTGAGTGTGGAATGCAAGATATTCTTCTCTGTGCTTGCAAAAAGACTGACCTCCTATATGACCCAAAATCAATACATCAACACCTCCATACAGAAAGGAGGCGTTCCAGGCTTTTCAGGGTGCCTGGAGCACATTTCAATGATCACCCAACTGATCCAAGAGGCAAAGCAGAAGAAAAGTGACCTGACAGTCATATGGTTAGATCTTGCAAATGCCTACGGTTCAGTTCCGCACGACCTAATTCAAGAAGGACTGGACCACTATCATATCCCTATGGCTATCCGTGACATGATTTCCAGCTACCTAGGAGGGATTAAGCTTAGATTTACAGCAGGGCAGTTTACAACTAACTGGCAAGATCTTCAAAAGGGGATTCCTACGGGGTGCACCATCTCCCCTATCTTGTTCGTCATGGGCATGAACCTTCTGGTTGGAGCAGCAGAAGGAGTAACCCGTGGTCCCACGCTAGAGTCAGGCATCTCCCAGCCAGTGCTCCGAGCGTTTATGGACGATATTACAATAACAACTGGTACACACGTTCAAGCAAGATGGGTCTTGGAAACCCTTGGTGCTGTAGCTACGTGGGCAAGGATGTCTTTCAAGGCCAATAAGTCTAGGAGTCTGGTGATCAGGAAGGGCAAGCCCACAGGGAGGTTCAGTCTTCATGTCCAGGGAGAGGCCATTCCATCAATTGAAGATAACCCAGTAAAGTGTTTAGGAAAGTGGTTCGATGTGTCACTCTCAGATCGGGCCAATGCCAAAAACACGGTGGAGCAAGCTGAGGAATGGCTAAAGAAGATCGACAAGTCCAAGCTCCCTGGTAAATTCAAGACCTGGCTGTACCAGCATGGTCTCCTGCCCAGGCTTCTTTGGCTCTTTACTATGTACGAGTTACCCATGACGGCTGTGGAGGGCATAGAAAGGAAGACTAACAAGCACCTGCGAAGGTGGTTGGGGATTCCCCCTAGTTTTTCCACAGTGGGCCTCTACGTTCGGTCAGGCCAACTGCAACTTCCCTTGTCCTCCATCGTAGAAGAGTTTAAAGTGGCAAAGTGTAGAGTCCTACTTAGCCTCAGAGACTCCAAAGACGAACTGGTAAGGCAAGCAGGGGTCATGACCAGGTCTGGACGTAAATGGGCAGCCAGCACAGCTGTAGAGCAGGCGGAGAGTGCTCTGAGGCTGCGAGATATTCTTGGAAGCCCTTGCATCGGACGGAGAGGACTCGGCTCTGCACATTTCCAGCAATGGAGAAGCGCTGGTGTAAAGAGCAGGCAGGAGATGGTTCAGGCTGAGGTGCGGGCCCGTGAGGAGGAAAGGCGGATGGCAAGGGCAGTGGAACAAGGATCCCAGGGCGCATGGACAAAATGGGACCTTCCCAAGCGCAAGATCTCCTGGCAAGAGTTATGGCGGCTGGAGCCCTACCGAATTTCCTTCCTACTGCGATCGGTCTATGACACCCTCCCTTCGCCAGCACACTTACATGTATGGGGGCTGAGGGAAGATCCTAACTGCAAGTTATGTGGGCAAAAGGGAACATTGGCACATATACTATCAGGATGCAAAACAGCTCTCACTCAGGGTCGGTATAGGTGGCGTCATGACAAAGTGTTACTGTCCCTTGCTGACATACTGGAACAGGAGAGATGCAGGAAAAGGCCTGCCGGTATGGGCTTGAAGAGGGCGATCACCTTCATCAAGGAGGGAGAAAGGCCTGTTTTAACCAAACCATCAAAACCCAATCTCCTTCAAAACGCCAGGTCCTGGGAGATGAGGGTGGACGTGGGAAAAAGGCTGCAATTCCCAGGGGTGGTGCTCACAGCCCTCCGTCCAGACATTGTCTTGTGGTCAACAGAGGGCAAGAAAATAATCCTAGTTGAGCTGACGGTGCCTTGGGAGGAGGGATGTGAGGTTGCCCATGAGAGGAAGGCCTTAAAGTATCAGTCCCTTCTTCAGGACTGCAAGGACAAGGGATGGCAGGCCTGGTTGTTCCCAGTGGAGGTTGGCTGCAGAGGTTTCCCCGCTAAATCAACCTGGCGGTTACTATCAGCTCTGGGCATGGATGAAAGAAGGAAAAAACAAGCAGTACGTCGGATGGGGGAGGAGGCAGAACGTGCCTCCTGCTGGATATGGAACAGGAGGGAGGAGGAAAGCTGGAAGCCAGGAGCAGATGGGCAGTGACTTGGCCATCACTGCCGGCCCACCAACCAGAGGGTGTTGTGGTTGAGGGCCGAAACACCCAGTGAAGGTTGTGTACCACCTGACGACATCTGCTCCTGGCAGAAGGCTACAGTTACCCACAAGGTAACGGAAGAAAGCACCCACTAGGTGTATGTCACAAGTATTACACCCCTAGATATGAGAGTTAAAAGGAACACCAGACAGTAACATAGTTTCGGCCCAGATCCGGCCCACATCTGGGCTGTGTGGAATCCAGGTGTACCAGATGTGGGCCGGATCTTGGCCAACTCTATGGTGTTGTCTGGGATAATTCACCCAGAATTCTTTACCCACCATTCCAAAACCATTTGACTTTTTGTTTTATTTGCAAGAGAATAGAATACACTATGGTTCAAAAGTTTGGGGTCTCATTTTGTTTTTAAAGATAATAATACTTTTATTCAGCAAGGATGCATTAAATTGATCTTAAATGCTGTTCTTCTGAACTTTCTATTCATTAAAGAATCCTGAAAATGTTAAGCAGCACAACTGTTTTCAACATTGATAATAATCCAAATTGTTTCTTGAGCAGTAAATCAGCATATTTGAATGATTTCTGAAGGATCATGGGACACTGAAGACTGGAAAATTCAGCTTTGATCACAGGAATTACATTTTTTTAAAACATTTAACTTTACTTTAAATATCAAAATAGAAAACAGTTATTTTAAGTTTTAATGTTTTAATCAAAGCACTCACCATACTCTCCAGGCTAAGTACATGCTTAGAGTTATATATCAGTATGAAAATGCAATAAAGGTTATTGCTTTATGCAATAAAGGTTATTATATATACTCTTTTTTTTTATTAGTATCAATCTGGAGATAAAAAATACAAACATTTGTATATTTTATCTCCTGCTTGATGCTAATGAAAAACATTTTTAGAGCTCAGAAGTGTTAAATATCATTTTTTTCTCTATTTTTTAATGTAGCCTTGGTGAGCATAACAGACTTTGTAAGCATTTATAAAAAAAAACTGACTGACCCCAAACTTTTGACTTTGCCACTCTGAATCAACTTATATTTAGCCCGTTTATCAAAAATGATCATATTTCTGCATCCACTGAATGTTGGTAGCACTTCGATATGAAAGAGCGCGTTAGAAGTGAAAGAACTGGCAGCAGGAAGTGGGTAGTAGGTTAACATTACACAAACATAAACAGTGCTACATTTTCCACAGACAATAAGAGTGAATAATACGTAAAACGTAATGGGAAATCTATTGACTTCAAAAGACACTCACAAAAAAGAAGTTCTATGGTATCACTGTCTAGTACAGTATCATCACAGTGAGTGGCCTACATTTTTGTAAGAAAAAAGCGAGAGAGGAATTCTGAAGTTATGAGAAATAATGAAAGCCTGTCAGTATTTAATGTTGAATGGAAAAGGGAAGCAGAAAAGAATGCGTCAGATGAGTGCTGCTGATGTTGAGGGTTGATTTCACGTGATTCGTCTAGCTCAGAACAGTCATGCACAATTGCACAAAAAGTGCAGTCTGATACAGAAAGTGACGATTGGACTGGCAGTTCTTGAAATTAATTTTCCCCAATTTTGAAATCTAAGAAAAAAACTATTTGTTTGTTATCATCTTAAATAATCTAGATCAGTGGTTATTCCAGATCATGGTTCTCAACTGGTTTGGTTATGGGACCCACATTTTCCCATGGCTGTTAAGCCTCGACACACTTTTTTAGGAAATGCAATATACAGTGTATATATACATATTGTAATAAATCGTAAAATCAAATTTATTTCGCAAAAATTGTTGAAACACACACAAGTACCGCCCCACTTTACTTAACATCAATTGTATGAATACGATTAATACTGATGAATATACAGTAGGCCAATAAGGTAAGGCTGTTAAATAGCAGTCCCAAACTAGCTTTTGATAATACTATAAAGTTTGTAAGTTGGTGAGCCACCACAGTAATTTAAAAATATACCATATTATATAAAAAAAATTTAAATAAGTATACACCATGGTGAATGCACAATACTAACATGACCTGTTAATAAAACGTATAACGTCTGACCTGACAGGAAAGTTTGTTTTTCTTAAGTGAAAGACTTTTTATTTAGCAACAAGCTACAAAAATAACGATAGAATGACGACACCGACATATAGCGTGAAAACTGTGGCAGAAGAGTCAACCGCTTTCATGCACGTCTTTCAAAATAAAAGTCCCGCATCAGAGAAATGTTTCTTTGATGGCACACTCCGTGACGCGTGACCCACCAGTTGAGAAATTATGTTTTATGTTTTATTCTCACGAAGACATCCAATAGGAAAATTCAACTGCAGTAACCACTGTTCAACCTGAAGAGGGCAGCACTCAGATGTTTTTACACCATATATTGTAGAACTAAAACACTTTATACCCAAATGTCAAAAAAGTTACTCGAATCAATGAAGAGCACTAATAAAGCCCCGATTTTACAGATCATTAACTAAAAAAAGTTTAGAGTTTAGAGTTTAGTTACCCTTTAACAGGAAAACTCTGATAACCACAGCTGCCAGTTTTTTCCTGTAAATCTAACAGATTTTTTTTACAGTGAAACGGACCAAGGCGAACATATTTAGTTCTGTTTTCAGACTGTTTAATAAAACTTTCAAATTAGTCCAGTACAAAGTCACTGCCGCTCTAGACCGTCCCATTTAACAACGCTCGATTCAACCTTTGCGGACTTCGAAGGTCTGGCCTTTGAAGTCCACGTTCTTGGATGGAGGCAGCCAGTGAATTAGGACATGCTTTTGTATACGCTTGATTCAGGTCATCAGCTTTTTATAGGGACTTCATGACCTGAAATATAGGTGTGTCAGGCAAAGGAGAGATTTAAAATGTCCTACATCTGAGAAGCCTTAATCTAGATTAAGATTAGAAAAAAAGTTTGGCTTTAAAAATACATATTACATCGACTAATCTAAACGAAGTGTGCAATAAACACACATACTTCATTGAAAGATAAGAAGCACTAAGAACCAGCTGATTCCTGGAAGGTAAAGTCCTCCCGATTACCAATCTTGCCCTTATGATGACTAATAGCTAATGGCAGTTCAGTGTGGCATCGAGCCAAAACGACATTGAGTGAGAAGGAGAGCAATAGCTGTCCTAAACACACTTTCAATCTCTCTCTTTCATCACAAATACACAGTGTACTTTCATTTATGTGTATCTCTTTTCTAAGGGAAAATTATTTTTGCTAATTCCAAAACAAAAGAAGATATATTGGTAACCAAGCAGTTTTAGTGACCATTGACTTCCATTTTTATGGACAAAACCCCCCCAAAAAACAACTGTGACATTTCTCAAAATATCTGACCGGTCTGGATTGCCACAAGGGAGAGTATGTTCATTTTTATGTGGACTATCACTTTAGATGTGCTATTTACATTCAATCATCAGTAGGGCTGCACGATATATCGGCCACCATATCGGTATCGTCCGATATTTGCTAATTTTTATGTTATTGTTATCGGCCCGATAATAAAATTTGGCAGATATATTAAAGTTGATAAATAATGAATTATTTCCTTCAACACTTGACACTTGAGACACTTAAGGTGCAGACTGTTCAACATGATTGATCCTAATTGCTTGAAATATGATTGGAGTCAAAAAGAAAAATATAGTTAAGTGCAAAATGTCATATCGGCTACATGAAATTATAATGAGAACATTATAATTGTGTTAGGGAACAGATTTTAATTGTGAGACTTTTGTTTTTGCAATCAGGCTTTCAAACATTATATAAAAATTGGAAAAATTAGATTTATCGGCCGATATATCGGTTATCGGCTTTCAACTATAAAGAATTATCGGTTATCGTATCGGCCAAAATGTTCATATCGGTGCATCCCTAATCATCAGGCCCATCTGAAATAAAATAGAAGGTATTTATAACATGAAACGTGCATATTCCACAAGTAGAAATAGTTGACCTCAAAAAATTACATTTTGTACATATTACTCAAGTCGTTTAACCACATGAAACACAAAATCAGTTACAGTGAAAGTGAATGGTGTTAGTGTCATATTTCCATTGTATATTCATTGTAAAAGATTGCCATACAGGAATGAGACACATATCTGCCCTCCATAAGCAGTGAGACTGTAGATTAGAAACGGGTGTGTGAGCAGTTTATGAACTTGAGGCAACATTGATAGCAGCCATAACAGATAAGATGAAGTCACGTCAAGACTAGAAAACAACAGGGATGTGTGCTCAGAGAGAGAGAGGGAGTCTCGATTTGTGTGAGAGAATTGTAGCATCCACTTATTAGCCTATATATTATTTCACTGTGACTATATCTTGTAAGCGTGATTGTTTTTCCCAAACCAGTTGTGACACATTGTTACTTCCTCGTTGGTGTTAAGGCTCTGACTCTCAATTTCAGTTCACTTTCCACTAGTTTATTTCCTGTATGAATGCATGGTCAAGGGGTATTTCCGATATAAAGCCATACAAATTTGCGCTCTCATGGAAAGCATCATCAAGGCGCAGGAGCTTACGGCTGGATTTGCTGTGTGACAGAAAAAAAAAATGTCCCCCGCTAACACACGCAAACTTTAGTGCTGCCCTAAGCTCTTTCGTTCCTTGCAAAACAACCAGCAGGAGTGCTAGAGTCAGCAGCCCTGCTTCCTCAACCCAGGAAGACTACCTTACAAAAGACACACACACGCTCTCGCTCACACGCTCCCTTTGTCTGAACCTCCCACACAAATCAAGACATTCCAGGGTCAAAACAAACTGACCCCTGAAGATCATTGATCCTCCTGGAAAACAGGGAAAGACCATATCTATTTCATGTTATTGCAGTGATGTTGTGACTGGACTGACTCGGACAAGGACACCCATGTGGCGCCTTAAAGGGACAGTACACCTAAAAAATTCACAATCATTTGCTGTCTCTCATTCCCATTGACTTCAATTGACAAAAATACAAATGTCTTGTCAAATAAAAATGATACATTCTTCAAAATGTTGAATGAGTTTTTCAGCTTGTGTTTGTTGTGCAGGCTTGCTGACCTTTGTGAACTGTGCGTATGTGAAGTATGGAACGCGCGTTCAGGACATCTTCACCTACGTAAAGGTCGTCGCTCTCATCGCCGTCATCATCGCCGGCCTGGTCAAGATATTCCAAGGTAAAGACACTACAAGAAAATATATTACACCTGTTAAATGTTTGTAACTATTTGTATCTGTGTGTGTATAAAATATGATCAAATCATGCTGGTTTGTTTGTGTGTGTTTTTTCCAGGTTACACACAGAACTTTGAAGGGCTGTTCACGGGTTCCTCTCATGATCCTGGTGATGTGGCTCTGGCATTATATTCTGCTCTTTTCTCCTACTCTGGATGGGACACGCTGAACTTTGTCACTGAAGAAATCAAAAACCCTGAGAGGTAATCTATCTATCTATCTATCTATCTATCTATCTATCTATCTATCTATCTATCTATCTATCTATCTATCTATCTATCTATCCATCCATCCATCCATCCATCCATCCATCCATCCATCCATCCATCCATCCATCCATCCATCCATCCATCCATCCATCCATCCATCTGTCTGTCTATCTCTCTTTCATATCTATAGATCTATCTATCTAGCTATCTATTTATCTATCTATCTATCTATCTATCTATCTGTCTGTCTGTCTGCCTCTCTATCCGTCTGTCTGTCCGTCCGTCCGTCTGTCTATCTGCCTCTCTATCCGTCTGTCTATCTGTCTGTCTGTCTGCCTCTCTATCCGTCTGTCTGTCCGTCCGTCCGTCTGTCTGTCTATCTGCCTCTCTATCCGTCTGTCTATCTGTCTGTCTGTCTGTCTATCTATCTATGTATATATCTATCTGTCTGTCTGTCTATCTATCTGTCTGTCTACCTCTCTATCTGTCTGTCTATCTATCTATCTGTCTGCCTCTCTATCCGTCTGTCTGTCTATCTATCTATGTATATATCTGTCTGTCTGTCTTTCTATCTGTCTGTCTGTCTGCCTCTCTATCCGCCTGTCTCTCTATCCGTCTGTCTGTCTATCTATCTATGTATATATCTATCTGTCTGTCTGTCTATCTATCTGTCTGTCTACCTCTCTATCTGTCTGTCTATCTATCTATCTGTCTGCCTCTCTATCCGTCTGTCTGTCTATCTATCTATGTATATATCTGTCTGTCTGTCTTTCTATCTGTCTGTCTGTCTGCCTCTCTATCCGTCTGTCTCTCTATCCGTCTGTCTGTCTATCTATCTATGTATATATCTATCTGTCTGTCTGTCTATCTATCTGTCTGTCTACCTCTCTATCTGTCTGTCTATCTATCTATCTGTCTGCCTCTCTATCCGTCTGTCTGTCTATCTATCTATGTATATATCTGTCTGTCTGTCTTTCTATCTGTCTGTCTGTCTGCCTCTCTATCCGCCTGTCTCTCTATCTGTCTGTCTGTCTGCCTCTCTATCTGTCTGTCTGCCTCTCTATCCGTCTGTCTTTCTATCTGTCTCTCTATCTGTCTGTCTCTCTATGTATATATATATATATATCTGTCTTTCTGTCTGTCTATCTATCTGTCTGCCTCTCTATCCGTCTGTCTATCTATCTATATATCTGTCTGTCTGTCTTTGTCTGTCTATCCGTCTGTCTCTCTATCTGTCTTTCTGCCTCTCTGTCTGTCTGTCTATATATCTGTCTGTCTTTCTGTCTATCGGTATGTCTTTGTCTGTCTATCTATCTGTCTGTCTGCCTCTCTATCAGTCTGTCTGTCTTTGTCTGTCTGTCTCTCTCTCTCTCTCTATCTATCCTGTCTATTCCTGTCTTTCTGTCTAGCTATCTGTCTCTCTATCTCTGTCTGTCTCTCTGTATATCTGTCTGTCTGTCTATCAAATAAAAGAGCATCTAGTTGGGTTTGCCTGTTTTAAATGTCTTTTTCTTTGATTCACTCCATTGAACACAGCAAACATGTGGTTTTGTCACATGACTTTTTGTGGGATGTTCAGGTCCGTCATGTGACAAGACCTCCCCTTAAACACAAACTATCCAAGCACTTCTCCATTTGGGTCCTGGGAAGAAATAACTACACTTGTGTTGATAAAGACCAGAATGAGATGTTATGAAGCTGTCATTATTACAAGAACAAGATAATTGCCACCAATAGACACACACTGTAGAATATGCAATCATCACCCGGACGTTTCTAACATGCCTATGGGTTTGCTCTGAGAGTTGTAGACTGTTTACAGGCCAGGTATGATATGCACAATAATGCTGCCCTCTGGTGGGTTTTTTTATTTGTTTATTTATTTGCAGAAATCTCCCACTGGCCATTGCTATCTCCATGCCCATTGTCACAGTGATCTACATTCTTACCAATCTGGCATACTACACAATCCTGCCCATCCCTGCCATCCTGGACAGTGACGCCGTGGCTGTGGTGAGTTTTCTGCTGCTAGTCAATATTGTTGAGAAACTTCAAGAAGTAAAGACAGTTTGAATCATCTTTTGTCTAGTTCCTAGGCTAATTCAAGTTTAATTCACAGACATTTGCAGACCAGGTATTTGGATATTTTAACTGGACAATACCGGTCGCTGTCGCCTTCTCCTGCTTTGGAGGATTAAATGCATCAATAGTGGCTGCATCAAGGTGAGTACTATCACATGTTGCATATCCAGTGTCATCGGCCCTGATTACACCTGGCATTAAAGGATTAGTTCACTTTTGAAAAAACTTTTGCTGATAATTTACTCACCCCCATGTCATCCAAGATGTCCGTGTCTTTCTTTCCTCAGTCGAAAAGAAATTTAGGTTTTTGATGAAAACATTCCAGGATTTTTCTCCATATAATGGACTTCCATGGGAACCGGATGGTTCAGGTCCAAAAGATAGTGTTAATAACAGTTTCAGATGCAGCTTCAAATGTCTTTAAACGACACCAGACGATGAATAAGGCTCTTATCATGCGAAACGATCGGTTATTTCAAAGCTTATTCCAAAAATGTAACTTTTCTAAGGATAAATGCTAGCCTTTCTCCATTCTGTGAGGCGCGTTTGCAACGTCACGTATTACGTAATTACGTTCAAAAGGTCACGGGCGACGTAGCCAGAAGTACAGAGTCAGTGTTTACAAGTTGAACGCATAGGTTGAACGTGAAAACTAACTCAAACGGCGTTTACAAAAAAGGAATTAAAAGGTAAAACAGCGATGTCGGACGATTTTGATTCTGTACTTCCGGCTACGTCGCCCGTGACCTTTTGAACGTAATTACGTATTACGTGACGTTACAAACGCGCCTCACAGAATGGAGAAAGGCTAGCATTTGTCCTTAGAAAAGTTACATTTTTGGAATAAGCTTTGAAATAACCGATCGTTTCGCATGATAAGACCCTTATTCATGGTTTGGTGACGTTTAAAGACATTTGAAGCTGCATCTGAAACTGTTATTAACACTATCTTTTGGACCTTGAACCATCCGGTTCCCATTGAAGTCCATTATATGGAGAAAAATCCTGGAATGTTTTCATCAAAAACCTAAATTTCTTTTCGACTGAAGAAAGAAAGACATGGACATCTTGGATGACATGGGGGTGAGTAAATTATCAGCAAAAGTTTTTTCAAAAGTGAACTAATCCTTTGAGATGCATTTGGTCGATCGGATCACAAGTAGATGCATAGACACACAAGTCTCTCTCGTCTAGTTGTGTCCACTTTCAATCATTTCTGTCCTGATTTCTTCGAGGGGAGTGTCTATGGGCGGGTAAATATGTGGGTTTTTTTCAGATCTTTTGATCTAATGGATGAAATAAGCTCATGCAATTTACATTATAAATATTTACGCAATGGGAGCGCAGAGAGAACATTATGCTTGGTAAATTTTTTAATCTTCAAAACAAATCTGGCTAGTGCGCTTCTGATAGTGTTACGCATTATGCCTGGTTCAGATTACACGATTTTTTTTTCTGTTATGATAGTCACTGTGTCAGATTACGCGATTTTGACTCCTAAAATCTTGTTGTGTCGTGGACAAGACACATGTCAGACTACACGTTGCTTCCTGACCAGTCTTTAACGGTGCGTGTGATGTCATCGAGAAGGCGAAACTAGTAGCGAGTGACTTCCGGAATGCTCTGGGCTGTCAATCCTCCAAAGAGAACTTGAGGTAAAATATTGTTTTCTTGTATATTTTTACTGTTAGTTTTAACGTTAGCACCATCGTCTCTCTTTCGTTTCGCCATTTTTGAAAGTTATTTACGGAAAAGCTTCTGTTCTCCTATTGGTCAACCTCATACATGTGACGGAACCGTCGTGGACGACCGTTAAAAAAATGAAACATGCTAGTCTTTTTGTCGTGATGTGGTGAAGCATCGCAGACGTGACGTAGGTTGTCGCCCACTATGACACACTATACGAGATGATACGATCGAATCTTGCGTCTCGACGCCCGTTGTCGTTTACGAATCCCCACGACACCCTACGTCAAACGGATTGTACCAAAATCAGGCTAAAATCGTGTAATCTGAACCAGGCATTAGGTCAGTTGGAGGAGAGTAGACAGTCATTCGTGGGAGTTTGAACACATTCGTTCACATGAGCGTTTACACAATGAAAGCAAATCTGGTCGACCAGCTCAAAACGATTTTAGACCCCGTTTACAACTGTATTTAAAGGGGCACTTGGCAACTCTAGTTAGTTCTTCGCTGATTTCCACTGTTCTCATCAGCGCCCCCTTACAGCTGTGCGGTGTATATTTCACAACACTGTCAATAAGAAACTCACTTGCGGCGCCTTCCTCCCACTTTCTACCGCTGCTCATGTGCTTCTGTTATTATCGGAGCCGGCCAACTCTATTGTGTGGAGCTATGTCTACCGAGTGGGTAATACATCATACGCAGTATTATAGAATTATGTCAAATTAGCATTTTGTGTTTCTCACTCGTTCTCGCTTCTCACGAGACTTCTATTTCCAACTTACCGGGACGTTAGTCCTCATATTGCAAGGTTGGTTTTCCGCTGGGGGGAATGGGGGAAGCCACCATTCTCTCCAGAACAGGTTATTGAACCATACAAATGATTTCTAAATGGTTTTAAGTTGAAATAGTTGCCAAGTGCCCCTTTGTGATCGGATTAATTAAAACACTTTCTCATACCAGGTGTAAACAGAGACATTGTTGCCATCTGATTCACCACATAAATCTCTCTCAGGCACCATTTTCATTTGACTTCTTAGCTTCAGTCTCAGCTCATTTCTCATTCCCGTATCTCCTGTCAGGCTGTTCTTCGTGGGCTCCAGAGAGGGCCACCTTCCAGACTACCTGTGCATGATTCACGTCACCCGCTACACCCCCATCCCTGCCCTCCTCTTCAATGTCAGTTCCCATCATCTCCATTTGTGTGTCACAATATGCTGTTTCATATATGTACTTTTGTTCTGTTTCAATCCTTATTGTGTCTATAACTGGGTAGCATTCTCACACGTTTTGTTGTGTGACAGGGTGCCATGGCTCTAGTTTATCTGTGTGTGGAGGACGTCTTTAAACTGATCAACTACTACAGCTTCAGCTATTGGTTCTTTGTGGGTCTCTCCATCCTGGGACAGATGTACCTGCGATGGAAACAACCAGACAGAGAGCGACCACTCAAGGTAAACACACAAACCAGAATCTGCTATTTATTAGTTTGTAATAAGTGAGGAAGATGAATCCAACTACACTTGTTGAAGGGATATTTTTATTCAAACTAAACCACTGCAACATTCCAGTGTTGCTTTTGGAAGCCTGTTTGTGTCTCGGAGTAAAGAAATTATTAAAAAAGTTGAAAATTAATAAAATCATGGTGTAATAAAGTCTCAGTGTGAGTTATAAAGTTGCAATTGTGAAATAAACGCGTCATCAGAAAAGAGAATTGATGTTGCTGCAAGATGGAGGGGAAGTTATTTTGATTAAAGATTACGAGGGTACATGAATTTTAAGAAAATTATGATGTTCACTGATTAAAATGTAATTTTGTCAAGGGTCATACCCCGAAAAGGAAGTCAAAACAAAAGGTTGGGGTGAAAAACTCTCATAAATAACTATTCATTTTGGTTTAGTGCACAAACATAGCGCTCAAACCATCACAGACAGCAAATAGTGTCGGCCCAGATCCGGCCCACATCGTCACCTTTATTTATTTTTTACAATACAGTCTGTATCAAAGCAGCTTTTGTGTTTACATAATATATGTGGGTGCACTGTGTATAATAATTTTATATATATATATATATATATATATATATAAATATACGAAAACATGCTTGTATATATTTAAGAAATATTTTCATGTATATACTGTATATAGATTTATATAGAATTTATATTATATATAAATATAAATATTTTATATATAAATAATATATATTTTTTAAATATACATGCATTTATATAGAATTTATATTATATATAAATATTTATATATAAATAATATTTTTTTTTTAAATATACACATGCATGTGTGTATTTATATATATTATACAAAATAATTATAGACAGTACACCCACATATATTATGTAAACACAAACTTTTATTTTGAATGCGATTAATCGCGATTAATTGTTTGACAGCCCTACTCCAACAAATAATTCCTTGCACGTACAGGAAGTCATTTAGCAATTCGCACAGTCTAAACTCTCATTTATCTTACTTTGTTTCTTTTTTTTTTCCAGCTCAGCTTGTTCTTTCCAATTATATTCTGCATCTGCACTCTATTTCTTGTGGTGGTGCCTTTATATAGCGACACTATCAACTCGTTAATCGGCATTGGCATTGCCTTATCGGGAGTTCCCGTCTACTTCCTGTGCTGCCATCTACCTGCCACACGGCGGCCAATGTGGCTCCGCAAGTTTATTGGTATGTCTTCTAATACTGGGTTAGGTTTACCGAGTTAAAACTGCTCCTAATATTGATGTGTCTATATTTCCATTCCCCTTTTCTCCAGCATCTTCAGGTATACTCATTCAGAAGGTGTGCTACTGTGTTCTTACTGAGATGGACACCGCGGATGAAAAGGCAGAGTAGACGAGGACGATCCGACGATCCATTGATAAGACAACTGTGACATAAACTTGGACATGCAATACACAAGCTGCTGATGTGATTATCCTCGTTTTACACTGGTTACAGTTTTAGATTGATCAGATATCAAAGCAAGTCCTTTATATTTATAAATATTTATATAGAAGAGCTGCATCTTTGACTAGTTGGATGCTGGTTTAACGGGAAACTAGAAACAAACTGGTTTCACAGACATTTAGGCCTTAGTTTAATTAGGACATTTAAAGGTGCAATAGATTATCTACAGCATTATTTTTGTAATGCTGGTTAAAAGTCTCCACATATCCTGTCTCAGAGCCTAGGCTACCTACAGAGACGCGTTTTTTTTACCTGTTTATGGGGCGGGTACACTTTTAGAAGACAAGGTTCTATCAGCGCTACATATTTGGAACCCCTAAAAGGTTCTAAACAGAACCCCTTTTAAGGGTTCAATAATAAGAACACTTTAGGGTCCTTTGTCACCAGGAAAAAGGTTCTATATGGATCATTTGTTTTGTGCTTTCCGGATTAAATATTTCATATTATTGACAAACATCAAAGACCCTAAAATGTATTTATGAATGCATGTGAATGATTACAAAATTCAAGATATGGGGGTTAGAAAATATATATATTTATATCATTTTATGTAGTTAATCAATATCACACGAAGAGTGCCATTTCAGTTTTTCTCCTCCAAAAATCAGCATGATTAAAATGTGATATGTTACTACAATAGTTTAATAAACAATAATTTAATTACAACTACAAAATGTTGCAGAATAATGTAATATATGAATGAATAATAGCCTATAAAGAACCTTTGTGCCAAAAGGGTTCTTTCTTGTCATTATAGAACCTTTTTAGCATAAAAAGGTTCTTTAGAGTTGAGTAAAGAACCCTATGCTTCATATATACTATATAGAACCCCAATGAAACCTTTTTTCTAAGAGCTAGAGGATTGTTAGGAAAGATTAGATGAATGTGATCATTTTGTTTGGGCCTGAAATCGCTGATACAACCTTTATGGTCTAAATGTATTTTTAATAATATCATCTGTCCGAATGAAATGAAAGTATGCCTGTTCACGTAAACATAATCTGCGGGTTCACGTATGCTATGTAGACAGAGCAAGAGTGGCAGGCAAACAGTACTATTTTAGTGCTGTTAGTCACTGTACTGTAAAGTTTTCTCACCGTGTCTCTGGTCGTCTCTTCTGGTCCGTGTGTGTTCATGTTTTGAAGGCGGCATGGCTTTGGACGGCGATATCATGCTAACAGGCTAAAGTTACCTTCAAATGTGCCTTTTGAAAAACATTACTGGTGAGCATCCTGAGACAAAACATTGACACTGACTTATTTTAAGATATATCAGTGCAAGTTGTAACAGCTAAAACGTGCATTTTAGTCTGGGACTAGACTTGAGCCTCGTCTGTGAAACCGTTGGATAACGTGCGACGAAACAATTTTGGACTTGGAGGTTGTTGCAGGCAGGGGTTGGTAAGATGATGAAATGATAGCACTGAAAACGGAAAAATTACTTAGAGACATTTGTACCATTGCTTTGAAACAGCTGTAAACCTAAATCAATCTTGCACATGATCGTTTAACATGAATTTAGATGCTTGTACACTGAAAGCCTAATGAAACACAATGTTCTACACAATGTTTTATTTATCTTTACAAATTTATATCTGAATATCAAGCAGTATTTTCCATTTTTTTGTAAAGACTGAAATGACAAAGGCAGTGTTATTATGGATTTGTGATAAATAAAATGTTGAATAAGACAAAAAATAGATGAAATAAAGGACAAAATGTAAAACCTGTGTGTGCGTGTTAATCATGAGCACATTAATTTACGTTGGGCTCTTAATATTTTATCTGTCATTCTATTAATGTGCTTTGGCTGACAACTACAAGAGGAATATACATTTGTGTGTGTGCATGAATAAACCAGCACTTCAGCAGACTGTAAATGAATGAAGAAGGTGGGAAGGCAATAAGATTGCTTTTTAATGGCATGAAAACACCTCTTCATCAAATGTCATATTTAGTCTTAATTTCACTACCCATCCCTTAGTCTTTCTCAAAACATATATGTACAAAGCCATCACAAAATTCTCCATCAAAATGTTAGCCAATCGTCTCTTCCCAGGGCCTCTTCTTGTCATCCTTTGGACTACTCGATTTTCCTGTTGACATTGGTGCTGCCGACTGCTGAAGGGGGTTATGGGTAAAAGTCTGCCTCAGGGGTCCTTGGAAAGTGCAGGAATAAATGACAAATGTGAACGGCAAGCATCATCTGTAAAAACATTGCCTACCCTAGCAATGATAATAAGAAATGTTTCTTGAGCAGCGAATCATCATATCAGAATGATTTCTGAAGGATCATGTGACACTGAAGACTGGAGTAATGATGCTAAAATTCAGCTTTGATTAAAGGAATGAATTACACTTTATACTAAAATAGAAAACTGATTTAAATTGTAATATTTTTTTTTTTTTAAATAAGACTTTTTTATACTACTGATCATAATATACATCTTTCAAAAGCATTATGATAAATCTTACTGACCCCTAACTTTTGGAAGGTAGTGTAGGCAGTAGACGGTTTTGAAACTGAGCTAATCCTCACCTTTGGCTGCCATATCCAGGTGTCCTTTAATTCTCCTGTCTCTTTCCTCCAGCTGCTGAGCCAACTGGGCATTCTTCCATCCTGAGGCGAACAGACACAGAAACATTATTATATAGAGAGAGTAGAAGACAGGCAAAGGACAAGGCCCTGTTTACACCTGGTGATAAAGACGGGTTTTGATCGATCGGATCACAAGTGGACGAGGGAGACACATTCCCGTTTACACCTGTTGTTTTAATCCATCTCTTTTGTCCACTTTCAACCACTTCTGTCCTGATTTGTTCGAGGAGAGGGTCTATGGGCGGGTAAACGTACAGGCTTTGTCAAAAAAAATGGACAAAATGAGCTCAAGCAATTTGCATATATGAACACGACTGGAGATGAAGGAAAATACACAGAAAAAGGCAGCTTTCGTTTCTGCTCTGACAGCCACAAGATCGTGTTAGAAATCAGGAATGATAAGAGAACATTGTATTTGGTACGTTTTTTGTCTTCAAATCAAACTTGGGTCTTCAGCCAGTTTAAATCCCATCTGGCTAGCCGCTTCCCATAATGTCACGCATTAGTTCAGTAGTGGAGAGGAGACGGTCTTGTGTGACTGTTTGCAAGCATTCGACCAGTTTCAGGATATATACGAAGAGTTCAGATGCAAAAGCCTCTAAATGCCATTTGAAATTTTCTTCTTTAATGATGATTTTTATCAAACTTGTATATTTAAGTTCAGTAATTTCACTTAAATGGCAATGATAATTACCTATTAATTGTTATTTAAGTGAAATTACTGAACTTAAATATACAAGTTTGATAAAAATCATCATTAAAGAAGAAAATTTCAAATGGCATTTAGAGGCTTTTGCATCTGAACTCTTCATACAGTAATCCTTAAGTTTAATTTACTACTTTTTAATACCTTTTTTACTACCTTCAGAATTTTTTTTAAAACCATCCCGACACTGAATTGCAAGCACCTTTCTATTACACAGATTTTGACATTTATAACATACAAAAATGAATAGATTTAGAGCACGCATTCCATTTTTATGTTTAGTGGATTGCATTAGCTCCCATCCAGTTGACACTGATGTTTTTTTACACACCAAACAATAGAGGGAATGCATTGACATCACTTTCCCGCCGGTACAACCCCCCTCAACCTGACTGAGTGGCAAAAGATCTGCTGCGTGACTGGATTTAATAGGGGAAACTATTAAACGAAAATGCGACTAAAACTAACAATTTGATCAATTTAAACTAAATGTTGGACTCAATATAGTTGGACTCCTAACAACTTACTAAAGATCCAGTGATCCATGGATATTGACATGCAGCCAGCAATCATGTCGCTTGACATTTATGTTTGCCTGATTTCAATAAAAGGGAAATAAAAGCAATATATAGATCTACATAAGCTAAAGCAAATTTGCCTGTGAACGCTTTATATAAATACAATATACCTATATTGGTCTAAATCCGGGTGATCACTTATATCAGGGTTATATAGCCTCTATATATCATCATATCGTTCAGCCACTGAATATGACGCCAGCATCAAACATAGACAGAGATGAAAGATCTTTGATTGTGCCCAGATAAGCTAAAGCCCATATTTATACGGACTAACGCAAACACAAAATAGGACACCTGATAGTCTGAAAAAAAAATACCTATTTTTTTAAAAATAATACCTCTCAGACTACATTTAACACTTTTAATGGCCTTAAATTTGACAATTTTGATTTATCACTTTTTAATACTTTTTAAAACCCCGCGGACACCCTGAGTTTACACTAAAAAAACACTAAAAGGGTAGAAAGTGAACAAGCTCAAAACGTTTTAGACCCGTTTACACCTTTATTTAGCGTCGTCCAATTGTGATCCGATCGACCAAAAACGCATCTTAATACCAGGTGTAAACGCAGTCAAACCTAAGAAAAATCATTTTCAGTAATTGAAATAAAGCTGAAATAAAATAAAAATTAGATTTTTACAAACAAATGAAAATTTGAAATATTGCCTTTGCAACTAACGGAAATAAATAAGGAGCATCTGTTTACACCAGTGTTGGGTAAGTTACTCTAAAAAAGTAATTAATTACTAGTTACTAATTACTTCGTCAACAGTGTAATTAGATTACTGTACTAATTACTCTCTCTAAAAAGTATTTAATTACTTTTAATTACTAATTACTTTCAAAATCCCATATCAATCTCAACCAGCTGAATAATACAAGGATAGACATGAATCTGTTTTAATTCTTTCAAATAAATACTATAAAATATTTAGACACCTCATAAAATGCATTCGAATCGCTGTGAGATCGGATTGATCTATACACGGTATTTACCTCAATTACATCAGAAGTAACTGTAATTAAATTACAGATAAATTAAGAGTAATCACTTACTTTACATTTTCAAGGGAAAAGTAATTAAATTACAGTAACTAATTACTTAGTAATTAGTTACACCCAACACTGGTTTACACCAAGAACAAATAGCTCATGTTGTTGGCAGAGGCTACTTACACTAACTCACTATACTAACTAAGGTAGGTGGCGTCAGTTTTAGATGCAACCGAGCAAAGCTCAAATCCACCTTTTTACAAACGTTTTTACATTCTTCTCCCTGTTCCCATCGCATACCAGTACTGAGAAAATATTTGAATAGTACAAATAAAGTGTTTAAAGGGTATTTAAATGGGAATACATGTGTTTAACAGGCTGGGTTAGAAGTAGGTTTAGGGCTGGGCTTTATTACAGGATCCATTTAGGATCTAAATATATGTGTATTACACCAAATTTGTTGTTATTATTGCACACTGTTTTATAATATACTACAATACACTGAGGTGTGAAGTCTATAGACAGCATTTAACACTAATTGCCCTCTTTTACACAACTTTTTGTTGCTATTTACACTTGCAAATAGCCGCTGTCAAATTTTAGTTCAAGTCGAAGTACTAAAACTGAAATGAAAATAAAGCTATGGAAATACATCACATATCAAGATACTAAAGATTGTAAAATAAAAGCTCATTTAAAATATTAATCAATTATAAATTAATTAAATCCATCCACACCTTTCTTGATGCTTTCTATGAAACCTTCGTTCATAGGGAGTGCTGAAGGTGGGTGTGTGATGCGTTCTGGGATATTAAGCTTCTGTCTCACTGTCGGGTGCTTCAGCAGGGCCACTTGACCCAGCGAGAAGAGGTTAGAGGTCAACCAGTAGGTAAACACCGCCTGTAAAACACACGGACCACATGACACAGCATGAAAAGAGTAGGCCGATCCCTTCACAAATATTGTGTGGCGAGAGAGTGCGAGAGACTAACCGTGGGGAAGTGAATCGTCAGAGGGAGGATAACAAAGGGCATGACCCTGAAGACGGTCTTCATGGCCCTCAGATTGGGGTTGTCTACACCAGATTCAGCTCCCAACTAAAAAATAAAACAACACACACATTTGAAATGGCTGCAATAGAGTGCTGAAGTGATGACGTCACTTTGTAGGAAACTCGAAAGCTAGCGGCGCATGGGTTCCCTCGATCCAAAAGCTATGCATTTTTGCCCATAGACTTTTGGAAAATCGCAAAAAATAAGATCTGTGTTCAACAAAGAGTTGTGACCCTTACACGGTTTGGCTATCGAGACTTTTTTTTTTTTTTGCTTTTTTGAAAAACACACGCAGACACAATAAAGTAAAAAAAAAAACAAGCAGGTTATAACTGTGTGTTTTATGTCATAGATCAAAACGTGAAAATATTTAGAGGCTTCGTTCACCACAGACCTTATTTCAGCCGATTTAGCAAAAACCCATTCAAAAATCCCATAAGCTTTAGAGCGAGTGAACCGGGAGTGCTAAAATGCTAACTCACTTCAGCATTATGGCCTACAGAGTAACGTCGTTAATATGGTTTGTTAGATACAAAACCAATCTAAAAGTTTTAAAGCTGATCGTATGGTGACTTTTATCCCTGGTCACAATATGCTTTCATTGAATCAAAAAGAGGAATTATAATAATTTTGAATTAGTAAATTCTTAATTTATTTTTATTAACTAATTTACCTCTAAGATGGCAAACATAGTGCCAGTCACGGCAACGGGGAGAATGTAAAATGGATCAGATGCGCTTAGATCTGTGAACCACCAGAGGCCGCCAGTCTGCAAACTTGGTACAGGGAGATCAGCCATCTTACGCAAGGCAATGAAGAAAGAGACGAAGATTGGAGCCTGAAGAGGAAAGAGATAAAAAGTGAAATATATGACTACTAAACAGAAGCTGATTGTCCAAGTAACTTGACCTTAAAGGAGTAGTTCACTTAAAAAAAAAAAAAAAACTTTTGCTGATAATTTACTCACCCCCATGTCATCCAAGATTTCATTTCATTGGACTTCATTGGGAACCAAACGGTTCAAGGTCCAAATGAGAGTTTCAGTGCAGCTTCAAAGGGCTTTAAACGACACCAGACGATGAATAAGGGTCTTATCTAGGACCTAGGATCTAGGTCATGACTCGGAAAAAGATTTGTTCATTTTGATGAACGAGTTTGAACAGGAGAGTCACGAACACGCATCACAGAACAGAGAAAGGCGAGCATTTGAGCTTATAAAACTTAAACTTTTTAATTTATTTTTGAAATGACTGATCGTTTCGCTTGATAAGACCCTTATTCACCGTCTGGTGTCGTTTAAAGCCCTTTGAAGCTGCACTGAAACTCTCTTTTGGACCTTGAACCGTTTGGTTCCCAATGAAGTCCATTATATGGAGAAAATCCTGGAATGTTTTCATCAAAACCTTAATTTCTCTTCGACTGAAGAAAGAAAGACATGGATATCTTGGATGACATGGGGGTGAGTAAATTATCAGCAAAAGTTTTTTTTAAAAGTGAACTACTCCTTTAAACTAAACAGCGATCAAATGCTCATAAGAATGAAGCGTTAACAGTAACTGACCTGTACCAAGGGCACTAGGAACCCACGCAAAGGGTTCACGTCATGTTTCTTCTGAAACATCATCAAATCAGTATATGCCTTTGAAACTGAAGAAATGAAATTAATTAATTCTTAATTAAAAACAATACAAAAAAAAAAAAGAATCCACTACTAAAAAGTTGGAGACTAGAATTGAGAAAAGGAATGCATGAGATAAGATCAGATACATGAAGAGAAAAGATGACGCACTTACAATCAAATTTGTTACCGCTCTGCTTGGCTTCATTCATGCGGTTGGTGAGTTTTGTCATTTCCGGCATGACGTTGTTCAGTTTGGCTGCCTCTCTCTGCCCCTTTACAATGACCGGGAACACAACACACCGAGCAACAATGGTGCCTGAGGAAAACAACGGACAAATGGATAGATAGACAGACAGATGTAATTCTGCCTATTTTATAAACAGGGATGCACAAATCTACCTGCAACGATGGCCCCCCACCATGGCAGCCCAATGCCAACATGCATAAACTCCAGCAGGTTCTGGATCAGGCCCACAGGTGTGGCGTTGCACAGGCCGAGCTCTGATAGGCTGGCTTCAGCGCCGGCTCCCTGCAGAACATCCAATGCAGTGAGAGGAGCCTCGGCCACTTGCTCTGTGATTGGTGGTGTGACTGTGGGGGCGGGGTCAGCAGCAAGATTTGGGATGGAGACCGGAACAGAGAGAGCAGCATCTGCCGTTTCACTTGGAGCCGACAAGCTCTGAGCTGCTTCAATCGTCTGTAAAATAAGTAAATATACTTGAGCAGTTGAAAATCAATTGCAATAGTCAATTCACAGAATGACCTTCAGAGATCTGTTAGATCTAACTGAGATTAATGGGAGGGGGGGGTACTTAAATAGACCATTCATAACGCAAAACACATAGCCTTTTAAAAATTTTAAGCATGAGAGTCAATTGGCTCTTCTGAATTCAGACCTTAAACTCATTGGAAGTCTTTGGGATGTGCTGGAGGATACTTTACAGAGTGCTGGACTCTAAATAATACGAACGAAATGAACAAATTGACTCGAAAAAAGATTTGTTCATTTTGATGAACGTGCATCACCGAACAGAGCAAGGCGAGCATTTGAGCTTATAAAACTTAAACTTTGTTATTTATTTTTTTTAAATGACCTATCGTGACCTAATGACCTATTAAATAACCTAGTATCACTTGACCCTTATTCATCATCTGGAATCTTCTTTTTGGACCTTGAACCGTTTGGTTACATTTGAAGTGCATTATATGGAGAAAACTCCTGGAATGTTTTCATCAAAAACCTTCATTTCTTTTCGACTGAAGAAAGAATGACATGGACATCTTGGATGACATGGGGGTGAGTAAATTATCAGCAAAAGTTTTTTTATAAGTGAACTACTCTTTTAAGGTCTGGCGGTTTTGCCCATTTAAACCCAAACAGAAATCTTTTTTGGCCAGGCAGTGTATATGGCAGTAGTAGAAACACTTTTCCACTCAAAGAAACTTCATTTCGAGCAACCCACCTGAGAGCTGTTGTGTCTGACTGCCACGGCACTGACCAGCAGGAACTGGCCATGACTGGGACACCCAAGAAGTGCCCTAACTAGAGGAACCCTACTCCCTCTGCCAGTGTGAAGATGCGATCTCGGTACAAACCACTGCAACAAAATGGGAGTCAGGAAATATGTCAGATTGCACTATCAAACACAGACCCTTCAAAAAGATAAGTAAATCAGTAAATTCACCACAATTCATTTTGTGATTCCAGAAGTTCCAAGAACTCCATGATCTTCAATAAGAACTAGTAAGTTTGTAGAGAAACTTTAATGCTGGCTTGAGAAAGCCTAGCAAGAAAGTTTAAGTAGTTTTAAAGTTTGAAGGTTTTGAGTTTAAAGAAGTTAAGGCCATGCTGCTTGCTATGGTGTTCTGTGTGGTTTCTAAGGTGTTGCTATGTGGTTTTTAGGGTATTCTGGTTGGTTGTTAGGGTGGAAAAAAGAAATACTATTGTAGGTTTCATATTATATTATTTTTTATTTTAATTCAAATGGATCATAAAAAATAAATACTATTACATGTATTAATTATATATGATAGTATTATATATATATATATATATATATATATATAAAGTCATCCAGCTGAGGACCTCTTGGAGCTTCGATAAGGGCTAAATTATATGACAAATTATAAAGAAAATTAGTTATCAGTGACATGAGGACGCTGTTGCTCTACAATAAAAGTACATAAACAAATTATGACACAAAAAATATTTAACAAAAATTAAATTATTTAAAAAGATCTCACCAAATAACCCTGATCATGACACCTGACACCAGGCAACATATGAATTTATCAATCAACAAATGGTTTCTATGTGAAAATTAGTCCTGATGTTTAAACGGCTTCATTTTGAAATGTTTTGAAGATGTCAAAAGACATTGTAAAACCACCCTAAACTACACAACCTCAGCTATGCTATTTAGCTTCTGTCAAAGTCATGTCATGTGAAGTACAACGTTTTTGAGGACTTTGGGTCGCGAATTGTCAATGTACAAAGCGCCACTCACCTTATTCCCTGTCAGAGCAATAGGAAGAGTAGAAATACTCGCTGTGTTTGTTTGTCGAAACATACATGTTGTAAGACATTCAGTGACCACTCGGCCCCTGAGCGCAGCCATCTTGGATCGAACGAACGCATTGTACGGTGAGCGCAAAGGGACAACGCGTTTCAGCTCCTCCCTCTTTGAATCAAAACCGCACACCTAAATGCATTCTAGGCAGACTAAAAGAGGAACTGATCTAGCTGATGAACTACAGGGGAGATCTTTTTCGCTCCTGTACACAGGAAACATAGGAACATTTGTTTAACAGAGGAAAAATATATAACTACATCTTAAACGTTAAAAATGACGGAAGATGTGGATAACTGGGAGGAAGATTTGGAAGAGGACGCCGTGATATCACTTGTCATCAAAAACTTAAGTAGGCTAATCTGACTTTTTAAATTTTTTTCCCCATTTTATAATGATAACAATTAAATAAAATGAAAGATAAGATCATTTGATTAAATGAAATAATATAAAGTAAAAAAAAAAATATCATGACAGAAAAACTGAAAGTGAAACGGACCAGCATGCAGCATTTATTTTAAAAGGACGTTTAAGGGGAAACAACAAAACAGAAAAATATGTTTATTGTTTTTGAAATCCAGATATACAGAAACAACATTTTTCCGAACTACATCCATTAGCTAAAAGAGTGGACTCTGATAAGTTGTCCACATCAGCCTTCCGACAGAAAGGTATGATTTCAACATTTACTTTATGTATACTTTCATGTATAACTTATGTATAACTTTTTAACTAAATTATTTTGTTATCAGTCGCATTGCCATGTGGTCATCAAATGCCAGCAGACTATGTTGTGGCTTGGTTCAAGTATTATCTTAAACAGGTTAGTACCTATGGCAATGTTTAAATTGTTTATTTACTTACACCCATGCTACCATTTTATGTTCAACTGTTTATTGTCTTTTAGAAAAATACCGATTTTTTCTGCCCTGGCTTTAATGACGTTAAGAGGAAAACCTGTGGCGCAAAACTCTCTTATCAGGAAATCTGTCAGCGGATACCACTGACAGACAAACAACGGGAATTCTTAGAGGAGAACCTCGCTGCACTTGTTGCTAGGAGGCTGTTTGACTTCAAAACTGTAAGATTATTTCATTTGTCTGCTGTTTGCATGCAGTAGCACCTCAATGCAGCACATGAGATCCACGGGGAGGAGTCAAGGGGTGGAGATGGGTGGGATAGGGTTGGGTTTAGGGATCGGGGGCGGAGTTGGGAAGGTTTAGGACCGGTATATGTAAGGTGGGAGGAGTTGGATCTGGATCCAACTCCTCCCAGTGGATTTCATGTTATGGCTTCTTAAAGGGATAGTTTACCAAAAATTAAAATCAGCCCATGTTTTACTCTCAAGACATACATAGGTGTATATGACATTCTTCTTTCAGATGAATACAATTCAGAATGATATTAAAAAATGTCCTGGCTCTTTCAAGCTTAATAATGGCAGTGAATAGAGCATCACAGTCCCGCCCACAGCCCGAGAGAGCGCTGGTGTCGGAAGTAAATTTCCCATTAATTTCTCCCATTGACATTTTGTAAAATTTTCCTCGATTTACTGAAGCTCACATGTAAAACGCATTTGCAGCTGCACATGCTAAAACATTGAGCATCTGGCTCGCTCATAGGCCTGTGTTGCGGCAACTGCACATCCAATGGCGCTGGGGCGTCTCTGCGGTGCGAAATTTTGTGGGGTTTCAGACACGATACACGACTTCTACCAATCAGATGCATTACTGTGGGATTGTTCAGGTTTGTGGGTAATGAAGTACTTATCCAATACATCGCAAATTAAAGGCATTTATCTTAAAACAAGGTTAGTGTAGTATAGTAGTATGGTATAGTAAGTATAGTTAGCATTCTTGGTGTGAACAGGCCTTTACACCAGGGGTTTTCACGATAGGGTCCGCAAGGAAGTGTTTTAAGGGGTTTGTGGAAAATTTCAGAGAAAATCTGTGTAAAAAATTACGATATAATAAATAATAATAATAAAAAAACGAAATAAAAGTAATAAATTCATAAATGGGGGGGGGGGGGCAACTTGTGTTACACAAGTGTAATGTGTGTGCAACTTGGATGGGTTTAATTCAGAGGACAAATTCAGAGTATGTCACTTTCACTTTCATATAGGCTAATACTAATAGTACAGAAATATAAAACGCAATGTAATGTAATCAACACATTTCTAATATTGGATTGAAAACCCTGACTTGGCAACAGTTCAAATGCATCTGTTAATCATTACTGCAGTGTCCAGGATGTCGGTCTTATGTGGAAAGACGAGATCGAAGTAACCTGTGCGTAAACTGCACTATCTGCACGGCCAACATGAAACGGACTTACTACTTCTGCTGGAACTGCCGGAGGGAGTGGAAGGGGCCGGCCAATAATGCTGTGCGGTGTGACAATAATGGCTGTGGACAGAGAGCGGTAAATAAAATCAGAATTTGACCACAGAAATGATTTTATTTGATCTAATATTAATATTTTTTTGCATTTGAACAGAGAACTTCAGATCCTCTTAAGCCATGCAAACCCGAGATGAAAAAGGAATTGCTTAGAAAAGAGGGAGAAGATGTAAGTGCTCGAATAATACTAAATATATGTATATAATTGAACACACACAGTATGGTGGTAATAGTCTTGAGGATGTGGGAATATACTCTATATTTTTGTATTTTTTTTATACTTGTGCAGTATATTATGTGCAAATAAAGAAAACATGTTTGTGAATTCTTCTTCCTCTTCTTTGTCAAGATTTACCCAATGAAAGACAAATCCCCTGACAGAAAACGTCTGGCTTTGCTCATCAACAATGTCGAGTTTGAACACATAAATGACAGGATCGGGGCAGACAAGGATGAACGGAGAATGGAGAGGCTGCTGGAGGGTCTGGGTTACACTGTGGTGACTCTCAGAGACCTCAGTGCACTGGTGCGTATAAGTGTATTTAAGCCAAATAAAAACACTTGTTTACTCTACTTGAGCCAAGAACCAAAATTTGTGGCATTTTTAAAGAATGTTAAAGGTGTAGTTCACCCAAAAATGTTAATTCTGTCATTAATTACGCACCCTCATGTCACAAGAACCAATGAGGTTTTTGTGGTTTCATCTAAAAGGTGTTAATTTGTGTTTCGAATATGAATGAAAGTCTTACAGATTTGGAATGACATGAGGGTGAGTAATTACTGACAGAATTTTTTTTGTTTTTGGATGAACTATCCCTTTAAAGGGTTAGTTCACCCAAAAATGAAAATTCTGCCCCCTTCGTTCAACTTCGGAACACAAATTAAGATATTTAAGATATTAAGATCGCTCCTGCATACTAGTCCATAGGCTTCTTGAGGGAATGACTCTTGCTGGCATCGAAAAGTCATTAAAGACATCGTTAAAATAGTCCAAGTGACTACAGGGGCTCAATCTTAAGTTTATCAAACGACGAGAACACTTTTTGTGCGCAAAAACAACAAAAATAACGACTTTATTTCAACTATTCGTTTATTTCTCCCTCTGCCTCGAGTCAGGTTACTAGTTTAATAGCGTAAGCTTCTGTTATTGTACGTCACACGCATCACACACATGACCAGCGTTGGCCAATAGTGAGCCTTCGTGTGACATAGCTCTCCGCAATCACACTACGTTAGCTGACTACAGGCCCATAGAGAAGGTAAAGTCGTTATTTTTGTTTGTTTTTGCGCACAAAAAGTGTTCTCGTCGTTTGATAAACTTAAGATTGAGCCCCTGTAGTCACTTGGACTATTTTAACGATGTCTTTGATGACTTTTCGATGCCAGCAAGTGTCATTCCCTCAAGAAGCCAATGGACTAGTATGCAGGAGCGATCTTAATATCTTAAATATCTTAATTTGTGTTCCGAAGATGAACGAAGGTCTTACGGGGTTGAAACAACATGAGGGTGAGTAAATACTGACAGAATTTTCATTTTTGGATGAACTACCCCTTTAATAATATTGATGGTCTGTTGTTCAGGGCATGCTTGCTGCCATGCGAGACTTTGCCCAGCGCGAGGAACATGTCCAGTCGGATAGCTGCTTTGTGGTGTTGATGTCACATGGAGATGCCAGTGGAATCTGTGGAGTATTTGATTCCCTCAGCAGTGATGATGAAGAGGACATTTTCCAAATAGATGACGTTTTTAATAGCTTGAACACTCCAAACTGTGCTGGATTGAGGGACAAGCCAAAAATTATCCTCATCCAGGCGTGTAGGGGTGGTGAGTTACAAAACATTACAAAATAAATATCAAAATGTCAAAATATTTGATTGGTCAGAGACCCATCCAGTTCTTCTGAGCAATGATATAGACACATGTTTTGACAAATGTTTCCCTTACGTTATAGATAGAGAAGGCAGTGTAGATGTCACGGATGGTGGGCCTAGAGACAGGAGAGGAAAAGAGCACCGTGAAAAAGACTTCTGCTGCCTGAGGTCCTGTACTCCAGGTAAATAATATTAAAGATCCCTTGTTCTGAAAATTAAGCTTTTAATGTTGTGTATGTCTGTCTACTTTTGAATAATTGTTTTTGGTGATTAAAGATGAGTTTTATGGGATAAAATTATTTACTTCAGGGGGACTTTAAAGATGTGTTCAAATTATGTGTTATTTGTTTTGCAAGCAGTGAGGATCAGTCACACAATAAATGTCACAATTTGTATCTTTTTATACAGACACGGTGTCCTATAGAAACGAAGAGACAGGCTCACACTTCTTCAAAGACATTGTGGAAATATTTAATGAGCACGCCTGCCAGGACCACATCGAGGAGCTCTTCAGAAAGGCAAAGTCACGTTCTTTATCAAGACAAACATCAAATCTGTAGACATTAATGGTGATCTGTGGTTTTTCAATAGTTGTGGATGTTTACTTCCTTTTATAATTTTGTGTGTCAGTTCGTATTTCTTTATCCAGTCGAATTCAAAAAGGCCTAGAAAAAACATTTTAGGTTATAATGTGTGGTTAGTTGTATTTTAATAATTGTTTTATTTTTATTTTTGAAACAGGTCATCAAGAAGTTTAAGGAGAAACATCCACATCAGATGCCATGCAAAGAAAGAACAACATTATCTAAAAAAATCTACCTCTTCCCAGGGTTGTAAAACACAGCACTGCTTTTCTTTTTATTTTAGAAACATGATGTGCGCATCTTTGTCATATTTGGAGAAAACATGGAATTAATCACATTTAAATCAGTTTGCATGTTAATTAAATTCTTGAATATGATAAACAGATTTAGCTTGCTGCTCTAGCATTAAAGTACCCCCACTCCCACAGAAAAACTATAAATACATTCTTCTATTTTACTTGAATATATCTATTTATTTTTCTTTCTTCAGTTTTCTTGAAAAAGGGGGAAGCTGATACTTGAAATATTATGTGTTAAATTTAAAATATGTCCTTCAGGAAAAGTACTGTATTGTGCACAAACTGTATTTACCAAATTTTATTTCATTGTTCATTTTAAGTGACCCCAGTATCTCTCAAATAAAGCATCAGATGCACTTGAATTAAGGCTTTGTCTCAACTCACAAAAATTAGCTGGTTTTATAGTCTTTAGTAGTACAGCAATATGTTATGGAATGACTGAATACAGCTACAGTGTTTATGAAGAAATACTGCATAGGCAAACTATATTGCACAGTAGGAGATGTGAAATAATTTGTCCACAGCAAAAGCTTTTACGTTTCTCTAAATAAAATAAGTGATTCATTGAACCTACTTTAACAGTGTTGGTTTAAATAAACTGTCCTTAAATAAAAAAAGTTGAATAATTAACTTTATAACTTTCAATCCAATAATTAAACATATCAGGTCAAAAAACATGATAACGTCTTTCAATATTTTGGACGGTGAAGTTAGACACCTCAAATGCAAATATATGCAAATTGCTGCCATTTCATTCGCTGCAGCCGCAAGGATTAGTTCAAGTCGGGGATCGAAGTGTCTACAGATTGAGATTGAATGTGATTCAACCAACGACCAGCAAATGCTCTAGATTTAACCGCCGAACCTCGATATATTTCATTGGATTACTTTCCGACGATTAAGCAACTGAATCAATCATTGAGTGTAAGTAAAACAGAGATGTATTTGATATGACTTGTCACAGAAAAAGTTACATGGAGGTATAAATATTTCCATTGCTTCGAATTGTGAAGACATTAATGGGCTTTCGAACGATTTACACAAAGACATCTTGATGAATGTTGAACTTTATATGTATTTATAGTATCTGTGTCACAATATGTTAGGCTACATAATATTTACCAATGTAACCATAGGATACAAACCTGAAAATCAGGATTGGCTAAGGCACACCCAAACACCCAAAGACTCGCTATCACTACAGGTAGATGACTTTATGATGATTTCAATTTAAACACTATGAATTACAATTAATAAATAATTAATTTAACGATGCAAAACGATCTTAAACGCTGACCAATGAGATCATGTAACTAAGTACAAGACACATTACATTTTGTTACATTTATGGGGGGGGGGGAAGGATTTACCATAAAAAATTGATCAAATCTATATTTTACAGTTCCTATAAAATGTCATAAAATCGTGTAATACTAATATACTAACCTGTTTGAGATATTAAAATATAAGAAAAATACTTTTTTATTATTTAATATGTCTATGGTAAGGACATTTTACCAATTAACAGGTTTTTACTGTCACATTGTTCCATTCTTTAAGTAATTTTAGAAGTGTACAGTGAAATTCTTGAGCTTACAAAAATTTCTAACTTGTGAAATCTGTTTTTAAAGTTTCTAGTTGTCTGCTAAACTAATTCACTGTGTATATCTGTGTTTGTGTATGATCTTAGCAGTAAAGTCATGGCTTCCCCCAGCAGTTTGTCTGAACGAGTCACATGTTCAATTTGTCTGGATGTGTTCACTGACCCTGTAACTACTTCCTGTGGACACAACTTCTGTATGACCTGCATCACAAGCCACAGAGACCGAAGTACAAGCTCAATGTGTCCACTGTGTGGGACGGCATTGGACTCGAAACAAGATTTTAACATAAACAGAACGATTAGAGACATCGCAGAGGACATCAAAAGAAAAAGAGTCCAGAAGAAGCCTGAAGTGTCCTGCGATAGCTGTCCAAAGAAGAAAAGGCGGATTGCTGTTAAGTCATGCTTACACTGTGGTACTTCTTTCTGCAAGACTCACTTGGAGCCCCATGAAACTGCAGGAAAACTGATGAAACACAAACTAATTAACCCCGTGAAGAATCTCGATGAATACATTTGCAAGAATCATGATAGACCTCTGGAACATTACTGTAGAGATGATCAGACAGCAGTCTGTCAATTCTGCACCGAGAGTGACCACAAGAATCATAATACTGTCTCTTTGGAGGAGGAGAGTTTGGTAATGCAAACTTTGAAAATATACTAGAGCCCGACCGATAAAGGATTTTGAAGGCCGATACCGATACAAATATTTTTGGGTTTTAAAATCCGATATTCCGATATATCGGCCGATATTTTTTTTAATTTAATATTGTTGGATTTCACACACGTGTAAAAGATAAGCTAACTTTTCTGCACAAGATACTTTGATAGTTTTTCTCTATGTCTAAATGTTCACTCCTCGCAAGTATAACTTACATTTTACAATGCAGGGACTGTAACTAGAGATATGCTAGCTATAAATACAGTAATAATTACTTTATTTAGGCAGAAAAAGTTAATTGTGGTTTCCAAGCTCATTAATGTTAACGTGAGCGGTCTTCCACTGTTGATATTGGCATTAGCCTGCTTTGTGGTTAGCTAGTCTATGATTTAGCAATAGATAACATCATATTGCAAGTTGTAAAACATACATTTTCAATATAACTGGCCAAGGAGAGATGATTGAAGCGTGTTTCGTCCGTTTTTATTTTCTTTTTTAAATATTCAGTAATCGGCCATTATAACTGCCGATACCGATATTGGCCGATATATCGGTCTGGCTCTAAAATATACAGAATCATTTCCAACATTAGAAACATTACCAACTGATGAAAGGGCTACTACAACCTACATTACTTTATTTTCACAGAAATTGCTGATGAATAAAAAGATAGCGGTGCAGCAGAAAATTAAGGACAAGTTGCAGAAAATTAAGGAAATTCAACATTCAACAAGGTTTAACAAAGTAAGTGGCATTGCCCTCAAGCAGATTTTATTTCTGTACTCCCTTCTAAATTGTTTGAGTGTCCTCAAGATCGTTTAGTTTTATTTGGTGCTTTAAAAATGTATGATGATTGAAAAATGTGATGATTTTTCAATTCCTAAAATTCAAAACAGCGAGCCAAAGAGAGGGAGATCGAAGAGAACATCAAGTTTTTCAAGGATATCTTTGAGAAAAACAATGCGGAGCTACTTGAGCTCACGGAGGAAAAGCATAAAGAAACGGAAAGGCGAGGCGAGGAGCTCATCAGAGAGCTAGAAGAAGAGATCAAGGAGCTAAAGAGAAGACAAACTGAACTGGAGCAGCTCTCAAATCATATGGATTTCACACAAGTCAGTCTTTCTTATCAAACCACCATGGTAAGAAATGAAGCCACATGTACACTCGACTCAAGGGCGTTTTTTCCCCTCTACCTGTTCTAGATTATTAACCTCCTCCTGCACAACACCATAAATACCAAGTGCTCAAGCAACATAAGCATCAGCGCAAATGAACATGGCCGTATTCTGAGGACGACAATATCACGGCTTCAGAGCGTCCTGGAAGAGAAAATGAGAGAAACTGGTAAATATTTACCAATGTAACCAAACATATTTACACCATCATACACTCTTTAATCTGACAGAAATGCATATTTCGTTCTTCCCACTGTAGTTGGCAGAGAGCTGCGGAGTATACAACGTTATGCAGGTATGGAAAATCTGATTACTAAAAGTTACATTTTATTACAGCAAAAATAAACTCTAAAGGTCAGATTTACTAACAGCTAGCATCAACACGAACCATCTTTTGCTGTTAAAAAAAATACTGTTTTCAGCTCTGAAACTTACAGGAAATTCTTATAATATGATGATCTCTTAGATGTCAAAAACTCAAGGAAAATTTGATTTCTCAGTTCATCGCCCCTTTAAAATTTTTGGGTGAACTAACACTTGAAATAATTGCATAAAACTCAGTTTTATGGCTTTTTTAGTGACAGTTTGTTTATGAGCTGATTAATACAATTGAAATAAAAAAACGAATGAAACCTAAATCCCTAAACAAATCCCTAAATGAAACTCCTAAAATAAGTCTTAGTAAACCAAATGTAAAATTGACTATTGCAAAAGAAAGATAATACTGATGTGATGTGTGATATAACACCATATAAAGTTTTATGTGAATGAACGTGAATTATACTTACTTGGCCAAAAATGTATATTAACCCTTATATATATCTTATTAGTGGATGTGACGCTTGACCCTGACACAGCTCATCCCGAACTCATGTTGTCTGACAGTGGGAAAGAGGTCTGGAATACAGGCAAGTCACAGAAGATTCCCGACACCCCAAAAAGGTTTGACCATTGCTCGTGTGTCTTAGGAACGAAAGGGTTCTCCTCACAGAAATTTTATTTTGAAGTTCAAGTCAGCGGGAAGACGGAGTGGGATTTAGGAGTGGCAAAAGAATCCATAGATAGAAAAGGGGAAATTGGGCTCAACCCTGAACATGGATATTGGACTGTATGGCTGAGGAACAGGGATGAGTATGCAGCGAACGATCGGTCCGCTGTCCCTCTCACCTTGAAAGAGAAGCCAATGAAAGTGGGAGTTTTTGTGGATTTTCAAGAGGGTCTGGTCTCTTTTTATGATGTTGAAGCCAGGTATCATATATATTCTTTCACAGGACAGTCTTTGCCTGAAAAGCTCTATCCATATTTCAGTCCTGGAGAATACGAAAAAGGGCAGAACTCACCTCCTCTGATCATTACACCTGTTGACTCAATTGAATAAATCAACTTTTAAAGGAAATATTCAACTTTATTATTATAAGTCTTTTTGTATATAACACCTTCAGTCCTAAATGATGTTCAATACAAGTATGACCATTCTTTATTTCTACTCTAAATGCAACCATGAATGATCATTAATCAAAATAATCAATTAATTAAAATGTATTTCTAATGTTCATTTTATTTTGAACATATATTCTGATTCTCACTACATATTTAATGCATTTTTTCCAATGCTTTTATCCAAAGTGACTCACAAATGAGGAATGGATACAAATAAAATGTTTTATTTGCTTCGTTTGCTTTTTTCTAATCCAACTTAACATTTTCAACATGTGCTTTATAATGTTATAAATTGTGATATATTCATTTTTATATCAGAATTCATATTCAATGTATAAGAAACACCATGAAAAATTGTAATCATTTATCAATATGTAAGTAACAAAATCACCAAAAGTAGTAGTTAAAAATCAGATCTGAAACATTCTGAACATTCAATGTTTCACCACATTTCAAGCATTAGTTTTCTCATTATTCACCTTTTTTTGGTCTTCTTCTTAAGACTTCTTCTTCTTCTTAAACACTTCAATTGCGTTTGTGTAATTGCAGTTGCTTCCTTTGATGTCACCATCTCGCTGAGTTTTTCAAGCAGTTCTGAGGTGTACTTGTGACCATCAGTGATGTCAACATGGTACCTGTTCTGACAACAACGAACCACTTTAAAGAGCTTTTTGCAGTACGAAATAAACCTGTCAATGCGTTGCCCAAGGTTTTTAAGCTCTCTGCCATGTTTGAAGATAATCATCATACGTTTTGTGGTTCTTGGATCTAGTCTTTTTTTGAAGGTGTGGAAAAGACCTTGTTGTTGCTCACTGAATTTAGATACTGGTGTTACCCAGAGAATTACATTGGGGCCAGGGTCAGATAACTTAACACACTTCTTCATTTCCTTGTTCCAAAAGAGGGAAAAGAGATTAGGAGTGTCCACTACAGTGACATTTTCCACTGTCTTTACCATGGACTCTTTCGTCACAGTCTCCGATCCACTTTTGCTAGGAAAGTGGTTTCCACCAAGGATGATGTTGCCAACTGTACTTTTCCCAGCTACCGTTTCGATGCTGTCTGGGTTCGACGCTGCCATTTCGTTGCTGTCTGGGTTCAACGATGCCGTTTCGATGCTCTCTGGGATCAATGCTGCTGTTTTGATGCTGTCAGGGTTCGACGCTGCCGTTACGATGCTGTCTGGGTTCAACGCTGCCGTTTCGATGCTGTCTGGGTTCAACGCTGCCGTTTCGATGCTGTCAGGGTTCAACGCTGCCGTTTCGATGCTGTCTGGGTTCAACGCTGCCGTTTCGATGCTGTCTGGGTTCAACGCTGCCGTTTCGATGCTGTCTGGGTTCAACGCTGCCGTTTCGATGCTGTCTGGGTTCATCGCTGCCGTTTTGATGCTGTCTGGGTTCAACGCTGCCATTTCGATGCTGTCATGGTTCAACGCTGGCGTTTTGATGCTGTCTGAGTTCAACGCTGCCGTTTCGATGCTGTCTGGGTTCAACGCTGCCGTTTCGATGCTGTCATGGTTCAACGCTGCCGTTTTGATGCTGTCTGGGTTCAACGCTGCCGTTTCGATGCTGTCTGGGTTCAACGCTGCTGTTTCGATGCTGTCTGGGTTCAACGCTGCTGTTTCGATGCTGTCTGGGTTCAACGCTGCCGTTTCGATGCTGTCATGGTTCAACGCTGCTGTTTCGATGCTGTCTGGGTTCAACGCTGCCGTTTCGATGCTGTCTGGGTTCAACGCTGCTGTTTCGATGCTGTCTGGGTTCAACGCTGCTGTTTCGATGCTGCCAGGGTTCAACGCTGCTGTTTCGATGCTGTCTGGGTTCAACACTGACGTTTTGATGCTGTCATGGTTCAACGCTGCAGTTTCGATGCTGTTTGGGATCAATGCTGCAGTTTCGATGCTGTCATGGTTCAACGCTGCTATTTTGATGCTGTCATGGTTCAACGCTGCCGTTTCGATGCTGTCTGGGTTCAATGCTGCCATTTCGATGCTCTCTGGAACCAATGCTGCTGTTTTGATGCTGCCTGGGTTCAACGCTGCAGTTTCGATGCTCTCTGGGATCAATGCTGCTGTTTTGATGCTGTCTGGGTTCAACGCTGCCGTTTCGATGCTGTCTGGGTTCAACGCTGCCGTTTCGATGCTCTCTGGGATGAATGCTGCTGTTTTGATGCTGTCTGGGATCAACGCTGCCGTTTCGATGCTGCCAGGGTTCAACGCTACCGTTTTGATGCTGTCTGGGTTCAACGCTGCCGTTTCGATGCTCTCTGGGATCAATGCTGCTTTGATGCTGTCATGGTTCAACGCTGCCGTTTTGATGTTGTCTGGGTTCAACGATGCCGTTTCGATGCTGCCAGGTTTTAATGCTGCCGTTTTGATGCTGCCAGGGTTCAATGCTGTCATTTCGATGCTGCCAGGGTCCAACACTGCCATTTCGATCCTGGTAGGGTCCAACGCTGCCGTTTTGATGCTGCCAGAGTTCAACGCTGCCGTTTCGATGCTGCCAGGGTTCAACGCTGCCGTTTCGATGCTCTCTGGGATCAATGCTGCTGTTTTGATGCTGTCATGGTTCAACGCTGCAGTTTTGATGCTGTCTGGGTTCAACACTGCCATTTGGATGCCCTCTGGGATCAACGCTGCCGTTTCGATGCTGCCAGGGTTCAACGCTGCCGTTTCGATGCTCTCTGGGATCAATGCTGCAGTTTCGATGCTCTCTGGGATCAATGCTGCCGTTTCGATGCTCTCTGGGATCAATGCTGCAGTTTCGATGCTGTCTGCGTTCAACACTGCCGTTTCAATGCTGCCAGGGTTCAACACTGCCGTTTTGATGCTGTCTGGGTTCAACACTGCCGTTTTGATGCTGTCTGGGTTCAACACTGCTGTTTTGAACAATAAATAAACAAATATTTTAAATATTACTTTTCCTTTTAAAGTTGGAGTAAGAGTATGTCACTTCAACTTACATTTTCTGTACATCAGCATGTATGGTAGGCTTGAACTGTCAAAAAAAGGAAATGCTTTTTTGCTTAGAAAATACCTTTTTTTTTACATTCTTCCCATGAGAGAGAACAACACTTACTTTTCCAGTGATGCTTCTGAAGTCTGTAAGATAACAATATTAAACAATAAAATGAACAGTCTTGAGTCATATCAATTTGTTAATGAAATAATGCTAATCAAACAAACAAATGTACCTGTGTTACATTGTAGTCATCAAAACAGTACCATGTCCCATTTTCAAAAGATCTGATGATTGTATTGTAGTGTCCACTACTGTATCCACCCACATGATTTATAACGGCATACAGATCATATTTAGGCCAACTATCCTGCAGAGAAAGATGTTAACAATGTTCAGACAATTTTATACTGCTTTTAAATAGCATTTTGTTTTTGGTATGATTGAATGATGAAACCTCTTTGGGTAGACTTAGAGGTACATCCAGGCGACATTCATTCTTCTTGTATCTCATCTGTATGTAATCAAAGTCAAACCTCTTCAGATGCAGAGTGAGAACAGTAGGATATTCATCTATTTTACTCCACTGCAGAAAGAATAAGAAAATTGCCAAGAAGAATGAAAAAGGCATATAAGCACAAGTTGGAAACTCAAAAATGTTTCACTATAATTGATTCAGTAATCATGGGTTGATCATCTTGAGTGATGTGGAAAAATCTCACATTTTCATTTACTCACAGTTTCTGTTTCTGTTTTCTGGTCACATATTTCACAATACATCCAGTCATCCTCTTCTAGTTTTGAATGTTCAAAGAAGGTCTTCAGGCTTTTCCCCTATGGGGTCAAAAAATAAAACATGCAGTTTTAGAGGGAAGCTACTGTCTCCCAAGAACAAAAAAAAAAAATAAAAATTTGGCTAACATTAACTTTGCATATGATAGTCTTCATACCATATCATACTTATCATTTCCAGCATCAATAGACAGCAGTATTGAGATGAACGTGCTGGTTTCTGTGGTGTCATTGCCACATTGGCCACATTTTGTTATGTTGTTGATTTTCCCTTCAAAGACCTGGAACAAATGCACTGTGCTTTCATATAGGCTGATTCTTAATTGCATCACCGTTAATGATCAATGATTGGGACCCCCTCGAAAATGAGATGGTTCATCTCAAGGGGCTATCCTTGAAACAAATAAAATAATAATAATAATAAAGAGACTTATTTACAGTCAATTGGCTTTATGTCCATCTGCACTACTTCCTGAACTTCAGCCAGCTCCTTGTTTCCTGTCTGCCATTATTGGGCAAACTTGATTAATTCAGGTGTGTCTGATTATTGTTGCCATGACTACTGAGGTCAGGCACACCTGAATTAATCAATTTGTCCAATAATGGCTGACAGGAAACAAGGAGCTGGCTGAAGTTCAGGAAGTAGTGCAGCTGGGCATAAAGCCAATTGTTTCCCTCTCACCGAAACAGACTTATGTTTATATGTGACATACCTTAGAGGCTTGTGTCCCCACTGCTTTTAAAATCTTCCTATAATACTCCACTGCATCTTGTTGCTCATAAACTTCAAGGTATAAAAGAGGAATTATGAAAACAATGTTCTAGACTTTATGTAAATATGTGACCCTGGACCACAAACATGGGTCACAAATTTTTCAGATTTATACTTCATCTGTAAGCTGAAATATATATATATATTTATGTGTGTGTATATAGTGTAAGGCTATGTACTTTATACAGGTACATAACATATACAGCCTTACATTTAGCCTACACAGTATATATATATATATATATATATATATATATATATATATATATATATATATATATAGTATATTGAACTGTAAGTTAAAGGAACCTACCATTTCTAATTCCAAGACTCCTGGTTATTCCTTCAGTTGTGGCTGCATTTTCTGACAGCTTTGTAAACAGCTTCTGAAGTTGTAGCAAGAGATTTTCCTCACCACAATCTCCAGGAGCTTGACTAAATTGATATTAAAAAATAAAGAAAAAAGCAATAGAATAAAATAAATTAATAGCCTATCCTAAATTCCGGTAATTCTATGTAGATGCAATAATCAAATTCATTATTTTACCGCCCCACTGCCTCTCTGAACTCTGGGGTCATGAACAGAGACTGCAATACTGCATTTAAGTAGCAAGTGGCGCCTTGATTTATCAGGCCATTGTATTGGACTTCGTTCCTGAATGCAAAAGTAATACACGTAAATATTTCATGGGTTCTATGTATTCAGTGTCTTCAAATAAGACAACAGAACGTCATAAATGTGTTTTCACATCTATTTAGCCTACAGTAGCTAACAAGCGCACCACGCAAATGAACAAAAAGTTTAGGCTTGATGTTTCGATAGGCTACTTTACATATTGATTTTTATCGCCTATGTTGTGACTGAGGTTTTTCGAAGTCGACCCACCTGTCATGAGATCCATGTGAACGCTTCTGTGCTAAATGCGTGTCGGGCTTCTTCATGCTGTTTGTGGACATTTTAATCTGGCACATAGGCTAGGAGACTGTAAACGTAATCAAACCATAGACTGTAAAAAAATCAAACCGGGTGTGCACCTTGTCTGTTGGTCAATCTGTGAATGATTTAACGTAACTCATAACAAGGCTATTCATCACAAATAAACTGAACTGAAGTTATCCCACATATGAATGAAACTGTAATCAGAATTTACCTTATTGAAACTCTTCTTCTTGAACAAGAAGGGAATTTAGAGGAAAAAGCACAGTGTAGCTATTCCCGATTACACAAAATATTAACATCCGCGTCCAAATTCGCCAGGTACACTGTAAAAACTAATCTATAGAATTTACCCAAAAAATGTGAGGTAACAATTTGCATCGACTTTGGTGGGGTACATTTAATCCATATTAGTGAGTATAAACTATCTGAAGTAAAAAGCTATTAAATACTTGCATAAATTGGGTAACAATTACCTCCATTTATCAACAGCTACTTACTCGTTAAAATTAGGTAAAAATTATCTATTCAAATCAAAGCTAATTACTTATTCAGAGAAGGTAAAATGTACCCCCCACAATAAAGACATTCACATGGTTCATCAGATCAATGTTTTTAATCCAAAAATTCATATGAAACACTCAAAATACAGTGCAGCACAATAACTTTACACAGCATTTCAAGTAATGAACATGTTAACTCACTGGACTATCAAATGTTGTTTCAATAATGTTGGATAATAAAACATTGCTGTTTTAGGAGGAGGAGAGAGTAGAAAATGAAACTAGAAGCGAGGAGATCAGAGCAGTACTGGAAGAAGTCCAATCACATTTTGTTGTATCTAAACTCTGTGATTCCATTACTTGGTTTCCCTCGATCACAATAGACAAATCTGGATCCTCCTCAGCCATGACATTGTGCTTCACAATCACCTTCATGTTTTTGTCTGTGTAGTCCTCACATTCCTACATGTAAAAAACAAACAAAAAGCATGCACATTTTTATTTAATGTAAGATGCTGTTTCAATATATTTCAGTTTATCTAAAAGGAGAGCAGAGGGGGAGTGGAAGGCAAAAGGAGAAGGTGGATACAAGAAGAGAGGAGGATCCTTTGAGTTAATCAAAAATCTGTTATGAATATGACATACCTGGTAGTAATGGAAAAGATCTTCTTGATTTTCACCAAGGTAGTCTTGTCTTTAATGAGGCAGCAGACAACAGCATCTCATGTTTCTCAATGTTCTGTGTCTGTAGGGAGATACAATTTAGTGATGTTAGAATGTTAGCGAAGTGGGGAGTGATTTACATATACTAAGACCGAATTACGGCCCTGCAACAGACTGGCGACCTATCCAGAATGAACACTGCCCCTTCACCTGATAAATGCTGGGTTGGCTCAAAAATCTTGTGACCCGAACGGACAAAGCAGTAAAGAAAATAGATGGATAAGACCGAATTCACACATTGATGTTAAAAGGTTTAAGTTGGTAAGGAGCTCAACTTTGCGCACAACAAATCAATTGTTTACAAATTACTTTAGTTTTAATTCACTCATATCAATAATTACATATTTGTGAAAAAATAAAATTACATACGTCATTTAAAGTGTCCAGCAGAGGACACATCTTGCAACCAGCTACTTCTCCTTTGGCGCGCATTAGCCGCAAAAGACCTCGTGAGTACTCATCAAGCTTCCGTGTGAATGTCTCCTCCAAGGAATATGTTGTGATGCGTCTAAACTCCTCCTTGATCTAGGAAGTTAAATGACCAAAATTTACATTTTAAATTAAAGACCAGCTCTCATAGTATTCACATGAATGTATACTAGTGGTAAGTAAAAATTACAAGAAATTCTCACCTGAGCTTCAGTGAATAATGCTGGCCACTTTAGAATAAACACACCCACAGAGGGGCTGAGGCTGACCACTTCAATTTCTTTGATCCGTTTTCACTTCTGTTGACACTGTAGGCTATCAACTGTAAATTAAAAAAAGAAACATTTCAGTAAATCCTATTAAAAAAAATCCTATTAAATCCTATTAAAAAAAAAAAACATAAATCTAACAGCTATATATGGCAGGTGCATTCTGAGGGTTAGGTAGCATGTTAGCTTAGCACACATCAATACACTACAATTTATGAGATTATAAAACCACGTTTTTGCTCCAAAATTACTTTATAATGCATGTCGATTGCTTTAAATAACCTTCTGTGATCTGACTTGGCTTCGGATAAAAAAACGGACATAAAATATTGTATTTTATAGTATTCTGGACTATCAAGATTATATCGATTAACATTAACTTACATTATAAATGTAATATATTATGAAGTTATCTGCATGGCTTGAAGAACACAAATAATGCGTCATATATCGTTGCAATCATGTTATCTGCAAGTATTCAGCGATCTTTGGAAACTTTGTTGTGGTTTCAGGTGTCACAGGTCATGTGGCTCTTCTTCGTGATATATTATGTAGTAGCGTTATAAATTATGTGCACACGACGCCCGCCGGCTGCCAGTGTGTATTGAAAACACACCCGAGGAGTATCCAGCGCTATGATTACATCGGCCCATTTTGGTGTATTCAATAAATATAATTCCTCTAACGTTATACAGAAATCTGACAGAAACCTATGATAATCAATAAATATTTCTCAGAATCTGCATATTTTTGAGCTGAAAGCACTTGTTTGGTCGAGCTCTGTCATGACGACGACAGAGGTATTTATGAATGGGAGCGGATGAATGACGCACATAATTCATATTAAAAACGCCATCGACTGTTTTTTATTGCATACTCCTGAAATTAATTAATATGGTCACTATAAGTTTCTCAGAAACAGTGGTCAAATACTGAAACCTGAGTCTTGCTTAATAATGTATAATTTGTCAAGGTAATCACATTAAATCTGATAGTAACTTTGAAATCTGTGCCCAACGGCCGACCGTCGGCTTGATGTGTTCCGCCATGGTGACGCCATCGACAGATTCAAACTTTAATTTCAAGTAATGACATGTTAAACAAACGAAAGCCCAATAAAAGCGAAGTGTAATGTCTCATAATTAAAAATATATGCACTCCTATGTTAATAGCTTACCTTCACTTCTGCTGTTCGATGGCAGCCAGAGAGAGGATCCAGCGTCGCCCACACTCACTCAAAAAGAAACCGCGGGCCTACGCATGCGCAATTTAAAGCAAAAAACTCACGTTTTGGGGGTATATTTTACTCCATTTTTCTATGTGATGATTCTTACTGTTGATGAATGGGTAGCATATGTAGAATTTACCCATTACTTTAGGATTCGTTGGCTGCCTGCAATAATCATGTACATTTTATATGGTTTCCACAGATTATATTTACCACTCGACAAAATCACTTTTTTCAGTGTAACTGATAAATTATAGTTTTACTTTCGATTTTGTTGCTGACGGCAGAAACTAAAGTAGACTTAGCATAAATTCAGACATAATTAGCCTATTCAAATCTTATCATTTTGTTTGTGGCATTCACATTTTATTACAACTAGGCTAGGCCTATATCATTTAATATGAAGAAAGTAAATGTGGTTTATCAATTTGACCACTTCAAGAATAATAATAAAAAACATAAAAAGTAGGCTAGTAATCACAAATCAGTCAGAGACTTTTCTTCATTGATAAAATACCTGAGACTGTTTCAAATAGCCTAATTGTTCTCCCATTATCCCGATATGTGACAGACAAATCCAATTAATTTACAATAGCATACAGATTCCACACACATAATAATAGTGATGATCAACAAAAGTCTCTGTGAGTCTGCCTAAGTTGATGATTCCGGCAGAGACTCAAATTCTTCTCATGAAACCTCCAGGTAAACGCAGGACCATGAAGAGGGTGGAGCGATCCTTAATTTGGTGGTCCAGAAACGTATCGTTGTCCTCTAGTTGTTTATCTGTGTACAGCAGTCTCAGGTTAGATGGATCATCCCCTGAGATAAAGAAACATTTACATAATGGTACATTTAATTTATTTAATCCATCATGAGCTGTCTAAAGTTAAACATACCAATCACAATTCTGAATAATAAGCATTTTATACATCTATAAAATCTAGATTTTAAATAGTTAAATAAAGAATAATTCGTTTATTCTCTTTTCTCAACATGAATGGATAGCTTAATAATTATTAGCTACTAGGCCTAACGTTGCCGACGTGGAAATCAAATTACCACTGGTTAGCCATGTGACCAGAAAACGGCCTAGCCTAGGCTACTTTCACAAACTTTTTAAGAAAGGCATATAGCATATTTAATTTTACTAGAGTTGAATACACAGCCTATGATTTATATTAGCTAATATTCAATATTACCTGCTTGACCGGGCAATTTTTCTAAAAGTTTCTTTTTGAACGCTAAAATCGTCATTTTGTTGAAATCTTCCTCTGACGTCGCAACATCAACGGTTTTTTTCTCCCCCTTTATTCCAACCACAATGATCTGGTAAATCTTTCCCATTTTAGATGAACACCTAAAGCAATTAGGCTACTGCAAAACTCCGTATACAATGTGGAAGTTTCACTTTCTGTTTTTATAAGGTGTTGACGCCCTGACAGAAAAAAAATATATAGCCTTACGCCTACTGTCATAAATAGGTAATGCGCAATAATAATCGGCGTTTCAAATAGGCTAAACGAAATATAATAACACCATCATTTTATTATTATCATGCTAGTAGCAAACCGTATTCTAAATAGGCCTATCAATGACAAGGCTGATCCATTTTAGTTATTAGGTGACTAAGGAAGTTAATTTTGTCGTTCAGATTTAGGCTATTCATTTGTTCTGTAACTTATATAGGCCTATTAAAAATAGGCCATAGATTAGCTATCCTCTTTGCAAAAAAAATAAATAATAATAATAATAAACAAACAAAAAAACAACACAAAAATAAAAAAACAAAAGAAAACAAAACAAAAAACACAGACATGCCTACTTTACAGGTAGACTATGGGCTATCTTATCGGCCCATAGGCAGTCGAGAAGCCACGTGACAAACTGGAAAAAGAATAAAACACTGTCAACATTAGTCTTTGGTTTCATTTCTAAACCGATTTGAACTGTTGGACTAAAAATGACGGAACAACAGCACGAAGAGAAACGCTACGATCCCAAAGACACAACGCTGAAGTTTGTAACGCGCAAGGATGATATAAGTATGTATTTACTACTGTTTATAAAAATTTATATTCGTTTTTATTTCTAAGGAGGCAGAGAAACTGAAAACAAGTGTGCTTTGTCTCAATCCCAACGGCTGTAAAAATAGATTCGACATTCGCTTTCATACCCAATTCTAACTCTCTGGTAATTTCCTTTTTTGAGCCCAAACAAACCCAAATATAGCACAAGGCTAATTTCAAGAAATAAATTATTAATACGCCCTATAAATCAATCTAACTATGACATTGTAATGTCAAACTAAAAGTAAAATGTTCAGAAAAATATCCCTTTTATGCACAATTACAATAGAATTAGCATTTCACATGTTTTATAATAATTTTGAAACTTTGATGCAAAAGGGCTACTGTAAATCCATTAAACTACTACAACACTATTTGGCCTCAATGTATCAAACCAACTGTAAATTACTCGGAGTCAGAATATTATTCTTCATGTTGCACAAGGCTTGCTTTTCAGAGTTTTTATTTTTTTTATTTTTAGGCCAGGCCTACTGGACCATTTTAATCCATAAAACTATTAATAATTAGCTTAACAGCTGCTTCTCTTACTGCAACATAATCTTGATGCGATACTTACTGAATACACAGCAATATGCTGCTTTTAAAATACAAAGAGTATTCTATGTGAAACTTGTCCAACAGTAGTAGTAGTAGTAGTACATATAATTAAATATTTAAAACAATAATTAAACACGCAACCATGAGGTCATGATGTGACGGATATAATAGCCTAGGCTATTATATCGTGTTTAATTATTTTTTAATTATTTAATTATGTGTATTTTGGCTCATAAATAAAAATAATACTAAAAAATTGAATGATGAATCAGTTGATTCACTCTTGAAATTAAGCCAAGCACACAGCCTGCACAAGCAATGGCCAAAGTTTTTCGCATACACAAGCTTGTATTGTCAATAGTACTGAATTTCCTTCTGATATTAGGCAGTTACTATGGCAACTGCATATGCATCCATTAAGTTAAACATAAAAATATTCAAAAACCTTTACACAAACCTTCAATTAACTTGTATATTCAGCCGGGGATGATGACCCTGAGACTCGTCGTGCTGAGATGTCATGTGGCCATGCTGTCACTCCACAGTCCTGACTCAGTGGTGTCGAAGTCTACTTGACCAGGTATTCACAATGAAGAATCAGTACTTGTTAACAGACACATACTTACAGTAATGTATAATTATTTCTGCTTTTCATTCTCAGGGTCAGCACAAGTTTTTGTGCCCTGCACTTAAAGATGGTACAGTGCAAAGATGCAATGCAGAATGGCCCTATGTGGAGGTGCGGAGGTTGGCTGTGCTGACACAAGAGGAACAGAGCCATTTTGAAGAGAGCATGGCTGTCCTGGCTGCAGCTGAGTACTGCGAACACAAAACAGTGAGCTACTGGTGCACACTGAGATGCATGTTTTCAAAAATAATTGCATCCTTGAATATTCACATATGTAAGGATGCAATTATTATTTTTTTGATTAAAGGTGACACATTATGCCCCTTTTCACAATATGTAATGAAAATCTGTGTCCCCAGAATGTGTCTGTGAAATTTCGGTTCAAAATACTCCCTAGATCTTTTATTAGCTTGTCAAATGTGCCACTTTTTGGTGTTTTTATGTTTGCCCCTTTAAATGCAAATGAGCTGCTGCTGCCCGTCCTGTTCAGAACAGGGCCACAAGCTTCGGAAATTACGGTGTTGTGTCAAATTTCGACCCCGTCAAACGTTTTCTGGGTTGCTAGATGCACCGGTGACCCGATTATTGCACTTAAACACAAAATCTCCCCTTTAAAATGTTACTTAGAATATATACATGCTTCTTTGCCCATTCCTTGATCTTTAACTTTATCCATTTACCTACAGTGTCCTGGCTGTCAAACATTTGTTGAGAGAGCAGACATTACCAACCTCTGTGCCATTTGCACAATCTGCACGGCTGAGATGGGTCGGACATATCAGTTCTGCTGGCAGTGTATGAGTGAGTGGAAAGGTCCAGGCCCTCGATCTGACCGCTGTGACAACCCTGGCTGCACCAATCCCGACATCGAAAAGCTGACAAAATGTCGTGATATTACACTACCTGAAGTTAATAATGTGAGTTGTCCCTCCATGCGGGCGTGCCCCACTTGTGGCAATCTTGTGGAGCACGACACCACAGGGTGCAAGAATATCATATGTAATCGCTGCAGGGTTGAATTCTGCTTCGTCTGCCTGAAAGTCACTCAAACGTGTTTGCAAACAAGCAGTTATTTCATTGGTTGTTCAGCTGGGGTCGCTCCACGGCAGACTTCCATTCCTACCTGGAATAGAAGCGAAAACAATTGAAGAAGCCATGCAAAATGACACGTTAAAGGCTATATTAAAATGTTCCATTCCCCGTGTGTAATAAATAAGCTGTGATTCTATGCAAAAATCGAATAGTAATCAAATGTAAGGTGAAGGCTTTTTGTGTAGATTACTGTCCCTTGCTCATGTTCTCTAAATAAAATGGAATGGAATAAAATGGATTGTGTTCATAATTGGTTGTGGCATAACTGCACTACTATATGATAAAAAAGTCAGTTAGCTGATGAATATTGTTCCATGGGATATTTAATCAGTACTAAAAAGAAAAGCAGAACAGTTGTTTTTTTGAAAGTTTAAAATGAAACAAAGATTATCGGAGAACATTTTACAAGAAAATACTATTTCAGTATTGTACTTTCAATTTCTTTGCCATTTCTTTGTGTATTTTACTTGTAGATTCTGAGTGAAAATTGTTGCTACACAAACTGTATGACAGAGATTTACTACTATCAACATTTACTAATTAAAATTAAATTTCACTTAATTGCCAAATCATTCGGTCAAAGAAACTGAGTGGAATGGAGTTATACTGGTTTTGGTTTCTGCTATACTGAAAGCAAAACTCTTTGCTGACATTTGAGACATTTTTCTTAAACTAATATTAAGACAGTGTTAATGTCAAATGTTAGACAGGTAGGTAAACAATTTAATTCTATGGCAAATGTTGAATGGAGTTTACTTAAGGTAAGCTGATGTAAGATGAGTGGTCAGCACGAACACAAATACTCTTATCTCGTTGAAATCTTGACAGATTTACAAACGGTTTGGTTTCTTACAAACGTTATTAACGTGGCTATAATTATTCTGGATGATTATTTATTTATACACTTATTATTCATAAGTATGCTGTGTCATAACTACATCTCTGACGTTTATAGTAAACCAAACCGTTTGAAAATCGGTAGAAATTTGAGCAAGTTATGGTTATTCAAATAGCACATGTACCATTAACACAATGTTACGAGTGAGCGAGCTGCCTGTGACAAGATGGCCGCCAGGTGTAGACGTCGTCGTCGACCTCCATTGGCCAGCAGCGTGGACGAGATCCAGACGTTACGCCGGAAGTGATCTTTCGCGCGTCTACGTCCCGCATTGTTTACACGGAGGTTTTGGAAGTTTTACCTTTCACTAAACATATTTAGATATATCGAAATCGTCTTCCATTGCGATTTCCCGTATATTTAAATATGTTTAGTGAAAGTTAAAATTTCCGGAATCTCCGTGTAAACAATGCGGGACGTAGACGCGCGAGAGAGATCACTTCTGGCGCAACGTCTGGAGACGGTTGGACGGCTGTTAACAAGAGGTAAAAACGATATAAATACTGTTCGTTTTCTCACACAAACCACTTGTTTCGTGTCTTAGGCCATCAGTGTGTACTTACATTTACGAGTCATTAAATCATGTTTAATTTGGACTTCTCTGTGCATGGTCTTTGAGGTGGACCGCTGGACCCCCAAAGACTGCATATGACTGACAGACAACACCGGTTTGCCCGAAAAAATGTCAAAATTGAAAATACTGTGGAAACAAAGACACCTACATCTTGGATGCCGTTGAGGTAAGCTAAAACACATCAAAAATTAATTTCAAAGTGAACTATCCCTTTAAAGCCCTATGAAAATATGAACTGGTTTTTCAGCACAGATGTAGTGCCACCAAAAGTTCAGATGCAATACAACTAAATGCAACAATTAAGTGTGCAAAACATAAACCGATAAAAACGGTACCTTCTAGGTTGCATGGTAATGTTGCTGATTATGGTACATCTCACACTGATGCGAGCTCTTTTACCAGTGGGGTAATCTGAGCTTTACGGGGACATGGTGAAGTCTTAAATCACAGGGGAACGAGAGAAGACCTTTGTACCCGTCTCTTTTAATATTACTGAAACAGGTCTTGAGACCTTTAAGACATCATCAGGTATTCCAGTAATCATTCTGAAAATCGTATATTTGTCATTATAATGCAGACATCACAATGTTATAGACATTTCAAACTAATGAAGCACATATTGACTTTTATAGTGATTGTGTTTATTTAGCTTGAGGCAATGTATTTCACTCTAAACAAGAAAAATGAATAAAATTTTACAACAAAATAATTGGACCCATCTGTTAACTTTGATGAAAAAAAAGGCTTAATAGGGCTATTCAGATGCAGAACTTTGACTGGACGTTGTCTGCTGAGACTTGAGCTTCTTGTAGTATTTCTGGAGGAGGGAGAGAAAGATGATAAAAGGTAACTATACATAAATATAAGCGTTCAGAAGTGACTTTAACAGTACTTAAAATAATATTTAATAGCAGTAAGTAAATAAGGTGGAATTAACATTCAGAAATTAAATAGTAACTTGTACCTCCATGTTCTGGTAATGCCTTAGACTACTACAGTGACTTTTCTTAGCAGTTTCCTCACTGCCATAGAACAAAGAGCAGAGTCTGCAGAAGAAACCTGTCTTGGGCACCACAAAGTCAACCCCTATGATGCACAGATTACAAAACAAAAAAATCAGCTTGGAGGTGATGTGATAAGGCCGTCATTGTTCACAGCATTATCAAACAAAGCCTTTTTGGTTATAGAAAGCCAAATTCAGAGCTGATGTTAGTGTCATTTGAAGTGAATTTCTTACCAATGGGGTTGTCTGGGGTAAACGGGGGCAAGGTGAAGTCTTCAATCACAGGGGATTGAGATCTGGCCTTTTTAACCTCGGGTTCCTGTATCGACTCAGTCTCCCGACGTTGCTTGGACTCTTCTGCAAATTAAAATGAAGGAAAGGTGTACGTGAGAATACGGTACACCCAGCTAAAATATTTTATTATGTGATGTACAATAGTTGTCTATGAGATTGATTACCTTTGATGGTGGATTTTTTATAAGAGATATCGCTTTCTGACATAGCAGATTTGTCATCATCTTTGGCTCTAGGCCTGTCCTCCTCTGACCCTGAAGAGAGCTCCAGACTCAACGAATCTTGAACCGTTTCAGCCTTTTGCGGTTCTGAGTTAACATTAAGATTGATGGATTCTAGAGCAGCTGCCGCTGGTTCACACTCCGTACTCATCTCAGGCTCCTCTGCTTCTTTAGCACTCTTTGTCGCCCCTCTTTTACCCCTTGTGGATCGCCTCACTACAAAGAGCAAAAAGGGTCAACAGTGATTACAAAACCCACAGGCTGTTTAGACTTCTTAAAAATCCTTTCGATCTTTTACTCACCTGGGGTCTGACGACCCCTCTTTTTGGGCTTTGTAGCTCTCTTTTTAACTTGTTTCTCTTCTTTGATCTCTTCACTAGGTGGTAGTTCGTCTTCCTCCTCCCCAACTTCATCCACAGTTACAAAATTCATCTTGCGGAGCTCTTCCAGGTCACATGAATCCTCTTCGTGGCTTGGTGATTTCACAGGCTCCTCTGGTATGATTAGTGTTGAGCTTCTGGGACTGGTTGACTTGGCTTCACTTTGCTCCAATTCCTCAATCTCCTCATCATCACCTTTGGCCTCATCCAAGGTTACAAGAGTCTGAAAGGACAAAAAAAGGCCATGTAATCATTAGGGCTGGGCGATATGGCGATATATATCGTTACCGCGATAGAAAACATCAGTCGTAACAGATTTTTTTATTCCGTGTATACCGCGAAATGCAAATAAGGGGGCGTGGTTAACTCCCGTGCAGCGCGCGTGAGACTGATGCTGAGATTTGTCAAAGAAACATGGAGAAAGCAGATCAAGAGGATCCACAAAGGAATTACATTTTCTAAAGGGTTGTTGTTAACGTGATATGTTCGGGGGGAAAGGCAGCCGTCAACTTCAGCAGAGCAGCAGCACCCAGGCTACAGTTTAGAGGAGTGAACGTTCGCAACGAGGAAAGCATGAAGTTACTTGATAACAACGTTTCATAGGCTATATCAATATCATTACGAGAAATAACCTTAAATAATGTATAGTTATCCGCATCTTTCCTTCTCTTATGTATAGTTACTTTTTAAACATGAAAATCGCATTCACAGCATGAATGAACATCCTGCTTTTTAAAACGAATGTATAATCCTGTTTCTGAGGCAAAATTACTAATATGCAGCGCGAGTTATATATGTTTTAACTCCAAACAATTTCCAACTGAACCAGTTGATAAAATCTTCCTTTGATTCGATCCGTGATTACAACTTCACTCTAATCGATCGCATTTTGTTGATGTAAAAGACGCGCGCGTGCACATGCACTAAGAGGGAGCGCGCGGTGTTCGACGCACTGTTATAAGGTGTGTATAATTTAAACTACTTAGTCAACACTAACAGTAGCAGCGGTTTGGTTTTCATATTGCTGCTCTCCTTCTTGTCACTTCTGAACTGACGGGTTGCCAGATATAACAAAAAGAGCAAAACAAGCCCGTTGAAACAACAGTGTGTGCAGTCTCCGGTTGTGCAGGAATACCCTTCTCCGTTAAAAACGCAGTATAATAAGCACATGTGGTAAAAAAATATTATAATTATATTATATATATTATAAACTGATTGATGAAGTAAAGCAATGCATGAGATTGAAAAATTATTTAAAGTTGAAATGCACCTATGAGTTGTATTTAATATCAATCTGTTGTGGGAGTGTTTTTTGTTTACTATATTTTGATATAAAAAGTAGTTTACCAAATAAATAATTTACCAAATAAAATAAAAATAAAACAAGGTGACATACTTTTCATTTCTAAAGAATTTGGGTTTATTTATTATACAAAGCCCTTTTTGCCGATTTTTTTTTTTTTTTAGGATGACTATATAAATAACTATATCGTGAAATATATCGTTACCGTGAAATAAAATTAGTCATATCGTGAAACACAATTTTGGTCATATCGCCCACCCCTAGTAATCATACAGGAAAGAACTAAACCAAACTATGGTAGCCTTAATGATGGGGTTGAAAACAATTTAAGTGGTGGCAACCAAAAAAGAACTGACCTCAGGGTTGAATGAATCAAATTCCTCCTCTTCATCAACAATCTCATCCAACGTGACCAGGCCTTGAAGTTCTTTGTCCAACTGGTATTCTTCACCCCCCATTTCATCTTCTCCAACCTCATCAACTGTTAAAAGTCCCTCAGGTACTTCATCAGCCTTTGAATGCTGATCCTCTTTTGATTCATCAAGATAATCTTCCTCGCCCTCACTGACCTCATCAAGAGTAACCAAAGCATCATGGGATGGAAGCACAGTTGCCTCATCTTTAATGTCCATTTCTGGGGCAGATGTTTCAGGCTGTTTGGTTTGGTCATCTTCTGATTTCACTAACGTTTCTGCAGAAGTTGGTGGGCAGCCTTCCTTCTGTGAAGGAGAGGAGGAAACTGACTGGCTTGGCTCAAATTCATCCAAGACCCCAGTGTCAGTGCTTTCTTTCAAGGTTGAAAGGGTCTCAACTTTGACATCCACCATGGCTGAAGCACTTTCAGCTACAGTACAAAGAAGTTCGGTTGTCTCACTCTTAACGGCAGTTTCCATCCCATCTGTTCCCAGCAGTTTATCAACACTCTTTTCCTGAGACTCATCCTCTTCTGGCTTTTGAGAAGTGACCACTTCCGCAACTGCCGCGGTTTCTTCAGTCTTGGTGTCCATGCGTTCATTAATTCCAGGTTCCCCTGTCTCAGAAGGTACAGTCTTGTCAGCATGTTCTGGTGGATTAGCTTGAATTGACTGTGCAATAGGAGAGACAATTGAATGGGGATCCTGAATCTTCTCAGAAGACTCGGAGTTTGAGGCCACAGTGTCCTCTGCATCATCCCCTACTTCGTCAACAGTGACAAACTCATCAATGTTAAATGGAAAAGGTTCTTCGTCGTTTTCCTGGAAAGCACAAATTCCTAAATCAGCAACGTCTATTTTTCCAGTCATTAGACCGCAAACGTGTTCAATGTAGATGCTTACCTTTTCGGTTGTCCTTGAATTTGAGTGACTCCTTGAGGGTTGTGAGTTCTTGCTATGACTCTATGAAAAAAGCCAAATCAACAAATCAAGCCAAAACATTAACATTTAAGAGCAATTCACCTTTGGCTAAGCCCCGCCCCCCTTAGTTACTGTTGCTACATCTGTCAATCTTTATCTGCGCTCTGCATGGCTTATGCTGTAACAGCTCTTCCTGCTGAAATGTTATCAAACTTTTATGAAGCAGCAAATAAAGTGTCCGATAGAAGTAGGCAAAAGGGGCTGCAATATGCGTTCGAAGGCTATATTCAAGACATACACGTGAAACGCAAGAAACAACAAGGCATCCAAAATAGAGGCAAAAGCATAACGTTAACGTTACCGGTCACAGTCAAAAAATGAACCACCGCATTTCCTACTAATCGAGACGGAGGCTGGGACTTACAATATCAGGGAGCAACACTGTTCATGCAAAGCTGGGTCTCTATTCCCTTCTATAATCGTTATTACAAAGCAAACGGACTACACGAGTATAACGTTGTATTTATTAGCAGCGTGTGCTAGTGTATCAACAACCGGTATGAGAACCGAAATCATTACCTAAAACATTATAAAACGGTCTAACTAATATAACTTCACACTCACAGTAAGGTTAGAAGTAAAAAAGATGTGCTTGTTGATCTTTGCGGGGTTTAGCCGACTGAGGACGTCCACACAGTTTAACGTTAATCCAAAGACGACACTTGTCAGGATTTTACTTTTTTTGGGAAGGGAAAAAACGGACACCCCCCTCCAACCTCTCTGGGAAACGCGTATCTGTGTTACAAATGTTCGAGGCACAACGTTTAACCATATTTTTGATAAAATTATGACGGTAATAGCCTGCCGAGAACAAAAATATGAGACGCCTGTGTTGAAAGTCAATGAAGCGCTGTGAAAAAGTGTACGACCTCTGTGGGAGCTCGTTCTTGGCTGCGCTGTGATTCGTCAATCTACATTCTAGGGCGTGGCTTAGCCAAAGGTGAATTTTGCAAGTGAAGAAACAGAACCATCAAAGTAAAAGCATATATATATATAGTCCTTCTCACCCTGCGATCAAGATCATGCCCCCTTGTTCGCTTTGATGGAGGGCTAGATTCCCGCCTACTTCTTCGGGAGGATGATCCCCCACGCCTGGTGGTGGGACCATCTTCTTCAGAATTACCCCTGTTCCTGTACCTAGAAGCGGACTCCTTCTCTGGGGATGAGGTGTCTACAGGCCTGCTTCTGGACCCAGAGTTCTGAGACTTTTTCTCAGCCTGTTTTTTTTTCTCTGCTTGAGAGGTTTTCTTAGTCGCTTGAGCAGGTTTCTTTGAGCTTGATGGACCTTTTGGGGTTGTCTTCACTGCAACTTTCTCCATCTCTGCCTTCTGTCTGGCTTCCTCTTCAGCACGTTTTAATGAAGACTGTAAGCGACACTGATGGACAGCTAATTCAAGGGCCTTCAAAATTTCCTGCGTAACCGGAGGAAAGTCCAGAGAGTCGTCGTCGACCTGGAAGGGCTCGGATACTGTTTGGGGAAGGTTTGAGGCACAATTAGCTGTGACAGATGAGTCAGAAGTGGAGGGCAAATCAGAGGCAGAATCTAAGGTTGAAATGGAGTCAGATGCAACGGCTGCAGGTTCAGTTTGATTACTTGACTCGTGCTTAATGTCCGCCTCTAAAGATTCAATTGGTGCCGCTGTTAAGTCATTCGATTGGCCCTCATTGTTGATCTTGAGCTCCTGTCCATATGCTTCCTCTTTGACATCAGTGCCTTTGGTAGGTTCTTCTGGACTCTCTGTCTCCATGGCCTCTACTGCCATTTCCTCACCGCTAACAGCTGAAGCAACAACATCCATTTCTGACTTGGACTCAACATTCTTGTCTTGCTTCTCATTGTCAATTTTGCTTTCTTCCACAGATGTGAGAACCAATTCTTTGGGAGCATCTTCAGCCTTTGGGATATTTTGATTGTTGTTCGCAAGAGAAGTCACTGTCTGATCAGTTGTGTCAGATAAGACAACGGATTCTGAAGAAGCCAATTCATACTCTGCTTTAGCAGACGGCACTGAAACAGTGGATTCTCCAGAGGGACCCGAGGATGCCAATTCAAGATTTATTTTCCCAGATTCAGAAGCAGGAACAGAGGATCCAACTACATTCTCAGTGCTCACAGATTCAACTGAAACAGCAGATTCTGATGCAGGAGCAGATGATTCAACTTCAGACTCTGCTTTTGCAGACTCAACTGAAACGGCAGATTCTGATGCAGGAGCAGATGATTCAACTTCAGACTCTGCTTTTGCAGACTCAACTGAAACGGCAGATTCTGATGCAGGAGCAGATGATTCAACTTCAGACTCTGCTTTTGCAGACTCAACTGAAACGGCAGATTCTGAAGCAGGAGCAGATGATTCAACTTGAAGCTCTGCTTTCCCAGACTCAACTAAAACTGCAGATTGTGAAGGAGAAGCAGATGATTTAACTTCAAGCTCTGCTTTCCCAGACTCAACTAAAACTGCAGATTCTGAAGGAGAAGCAGAGGATTCAACTTCAAGCTTTGCTTTCCCAGACTCAACTGAAACGACAGATTCTGAAGAGGGAACAGAGGATCCAATTTTAAGCTCCTTGTTCATAGACTCAGGTTCTGCACTGGGATCTAAGGATCCAGCTTCAGGTTCTTTTTTCCCAGATTCAGTCTCCAGGGTCACCATGACAGTTTCGGTAACTGCTTGGGTATCCATCTTTGCTTTAATCTCATGCGTTTCTGCATTAGCAGGCATTCCAACTGCAATGTCTTTGGGAGCTGCAGTGACTTCAGTTTTCAACTTTTCTTCACTATGCACAGTAGAGGCTGCTGCTGCCGCAGCCACTGGCTTTTTAGCTTTGACCGTATTAGGTTGACCAGGAGGCTTCGTTCTAAGGGGGGAAATTATTTTTAAATTTCCAGAATCATTGCATACAGAAAAGCTTAAAAATGTTGTTCTTCCACTCTTACCCTTTTGCATCTGGCTTCTTTTTCAGCTGTTAAATAAATAACATGGTAAGTTATTAATTGCCACTGTGAAACAAGCGATGCTAACACATACAAATGGCAAAAAAACTAAACATACCTTGATTGGTTTGGCCAGTTGGAAGTTGAGGGTATTGTTCTGGATTACACAACGAAACTTAACGAAGCGGATGAAAATAGCCCTAGCCATAGTGACATTCTCCATTTCAAAAATTATCTGAGATTGAAAGAAAATGAAAAACAGTCAGCTGAGATCTTATACTTTCCTTTAATAATGGAAATAGATATTATGCAAGTAAAAATAAGAGTTAGAGAATAAAGTTAAATTTGAGTTTCTTACCCTGCCATTTAGAGGCAAAACCTTCTTGAATTTACCATAGCGTTTGATTACGGTCTCTACTTCTTGGATTGCCTTAAGTGTTTTTGGTACATTACTAACAATGAGAAGGCGTTCAGGCAATGTGACGATTTCCTGTGGTCAGAAAGGGAAAAAAAAAAGTATTCACTATAGAAAAAGTCAGAGTTATTTCTTTTAAGCTTTTAAGTCAGTGTTTTCTCTTCAGCCTTTACTTACAGGTGATTTCTCCATGTCCATGAACACTCTGAAAACTGACTCCTTGGGGAAGAAAAGGATAAAACAGTTGGTCAGTACTAACCAGTAGTAATCAAGAGTATAAATGTACTCTTTTACACAACAAAGAGAGCCCATTTTGCCAGTGTCGTGTTCTTAAATGAGAACATAGTGTTTAAAAAACTGTAATTCATTAATAGGTACAAAATAGATTGGATTTCTTTACAGCAGTACGTCACAAAATATGTCACACCATCATAGCTTTAATGAAGGAGTATTATTAGTACAGACATCGTGAAAGAGGCTAAGAGACCAAAGAGAACGTTGACAGAGGAATCTACAAAAAAGTGTAGATCTACAAAAAGAATCCTGTGTTTCTAAGACATTTATAAATATCTTTTCCTCTTTATAATTTCACACAGAGATGGAGTGCACACTCACGGTATAGTTCAGATCAATAGGTTGCAACATCATCTTCACGGTTATCTCTTTGTCTTTCACTTTAGCTGGGTTCTCAGAGTAGGCCTTCACCATTGCTTCAACTGCCTCTGTGTTGGGCATTTGCAAGTAGGCCTAAAAACAACAATAACAACAAAAAAACTTAAAATACATAACAATATGATATAAAACACTATAATTAATAAATACTAATAACAATATAAACGTAAGAAGACACCATCCATTTTTTAAATCAAGGATTTATGTCATTTTTGCAGTATGTCATTCAACAAAGACAGGAAATATGAATCAGCGCATAGGAATAGGAATCAGTCTTACACCAAGTTAATCGGCTAATGTATCTGTTAGGAATGTTTTTATTTTTCACAAATTATAATCTAGCTCATATCCATTCCTTCTAGTAGCGTGGATACATCAGCTAACTTTAACAGAAAATCATTGTTTAACTATCATGGGAAAAAATTGACTTGATGTTTCAGGCTATCAAATTTGAGATTTCTGATCCAATTTATTTGCAGGCTTCTATGACTGCAATATGCTGCGTTTTCCATCAAATGTCAACTAGTGATGTCGAAATACTATTGGGAACGCACATTTTAAAGCAAAGTAACTGGCTGTAACATTGTTGTTGTTGTTTTTTTTAAAACGCATATTTGAACTTAGCATGTTTCCTAAATCTCTGCAAACATATTATTGTATTTTTATGCGTTTTTACCGTAAAAAAAATTACATACAGCACCTTTAATGTTATTACCTTCTGTAGAGTGATAGCTATGACAGGAGTTTCAGTGAACCCATATGGTTTAGCAAGATTGGTGAGATCATCCTCAGTAACCCCTTCCTCTGGAAGATTGGTAATCTCGACTATATTTTTTCTCCAGGGTACTTCCTGCAGTCAAAGAAAGAAGGTAGAAGTAGTTATTTGTAAAAAAAAAAAAAAAAAAAACAACATATGATATATACTGTATGTGTATGCAGTTTTGAGGGAGAACCCTAAACAACATACCTTCTTTACAATCTTCTTGGCAACTGCGGTCTCTGCCAAATTACACAAACAAATGTTATACAGATTGTCCAACATGACCACAGGAACAACTACAAAGGAAGATGCAATAACTTACCTGAACCCTTAGCAGCAGGTTTAACTTTAGCTGCCTGTACCATCTTTTTGGGGTCGTTCGGTTTTCCCTTGGTTACTTGAGGTGTCTTGGGACCTGGCAACTCTTTTGCTTTAGCTGGCTGAGATGCCTTCACTGGATTTGCACCCTTAGCTTTCACTGACTGAGTAGGTTTTGTCATAGTCATCTCTTTTCTGTAATAAGTCACAAATACATTCACAGAATAGAACATTTGTAAAATGATCAAAACAGGCATATATATATATATATATACACACATAAATTATGTGAATCTTTAGATGCAAAACCATGCATGCATGAGAACTTACTTCTTAACAGGTTTTCTCCTATCATCATCCTCTCTTGGATCCTACAAAAGCGCACAGATCAGATTTAAACCCAGGCCTCGGTATAGTTCACATCTCTAAGTGGACTTGACAGAGTCAAACATACCTTCTCCATGCAGATCTTAATGACCTGACCACGAATTGTCAGGTGCTTAAAGTTGAGCAAAGCTCTGGCATCCTCCTCTCTCTCCATACATATAGAGGCCTGAAGAGAGGAAGCATCACAAATGTTTGCTTTCACAAATTAGCGGCAATTTGGGGGTGACAATCGCTTGAATGGTGGGTTCATTATTACTCTTAATAAAAACAAAACAACAAAACAGTATGACAAAATCGCTTATATAAAACAGAACTTTTATTAAAACGAAACAGATGGCGTTATTAGCAAAAGGAATAAGCATGGCAGCCTCATTCCTGTGGTACACTTGAAGGTGTGTGTGTAAATTAGAAGTCTTTCCTCTGGAAGTTGCCACCTTCATCAGGGAAAGTTTACAGATTGCCTTATTAATGTTTGCAGGTTCCCAATTAGCATTGGTTTTAAATCCAAAATATTGCCAAATAGGCGCTTTTACATTTTGCTTTGAAACCAAATCTTAGTAAAGTCAGTAAGCTTGCAGTCTTGCCTCACTGTCGTCAGCGACTCTCGCTGAATAAAGGCACGTTCAATTTTTAATCGTAGTGTCTGTTCTTTAACTGAACTAAATTATCTTTATTATTATTATTATAAAGAAAATATCAAAACAATGGTGGAGGGCAAGGTTGGGCAAGTTATGTAATCAGTACGTGGCCAACTATCGCAGCAAGCCTAATGCTAAGAATTCACCTTCGCCATTACAGGAATAAATGACATTTTAAAATAAAATAGAAAAGCTATGTTCAATTCACAATATTGCAGTGTTTACTGTATTTACCTCTCGAATCGCCTTCAAGAGGATGGCAGTGTAGACCTTCCCAAAAGGTTCAATGGCATCAGACAGTTCTTTGTTGGTAGTCCCAAGAGGAAGTCCAACGAGCCTCAGCAAACATGATGTACCCGGGGCAACCCTGCCTTTAGGCTTCATTTCATGCAAAAACAAAGATAGCAATTAGATTTCATATTTTTAGCACAGTCAGATACTCTTTTTTTTTTTTTTCAAAAGTGTTTTCTAAATTTCTAATTTACAAGTGCATGTAACTGCTGTATGAAGATGTACCTTTGGAGCACTGGTGGTCTTTGTGACGGAGGGTCTGCTTGACTTGGTGTATTCAGTTCTCTTAGGTGAAGGCGGCTGTTTCCAGCTACTGCTGCTTCCCTTTGATGAGGAAGTAGAGGGAACACTCTTCTTCTTTGCTAGCTCAGCCAGCAGGGCTGGTGCCAAGGACTTCACCACAGCCTTCAAAGTATTACTGTCTGTAATTGAGGAAAGCTCAGCTGTGGGGAAGAAAAGAACTTCATGTAGTAGTACACCAAGTGATTTGAAAGCAAAAAAACAAATTGTAATTGTAATAAGTGATCTTACCCGATGACATGAGTTTCATGGCCAGTCGTTCAGTACTGCTGGATCTCTGCTGCCGGGACGGGCTGCTCCTGCGGGGACTCGAGCGGCGTGGAGGAGAGCGCCTACTGTAACCTGGAGACCTTGATCGTTGAGATGGAGGACTACGGGACCTTCGTCTGTAAGAAGACTTCCTATGGGGTGACCGGCTGTGACTTCTGCTACGCCGGTACCTTCTAGGGCTTCGGGATCGGGATCGGGAGCGTGAACGGGATCGTTTACGACGGCTTGAAGACTCATGGTGCCGCTTCGGGCTGGGGGATCTGGAGTACGAGTGTGATCGGGTGCGTCGCTTTGAGCTGCTGTGTTCTGATTTGGGCTCAGGTCTGTGGATGATTGCCATTTTTAAGTTAATTTAAATGCTATTTAAATGAACAATTGTCTTATAACATGAACAATTGTCTTATAATGTATAAGATATATATATATATATATATATATTAGGGATGTCAAATGATTAATCGCATCCAAAATAAAAGTTTGTGTTTACATAATATATGTGTATAATTATTTTGTGTGTATATATATATATATATATATATATATATATATATAAATACACACACACATGCATGTATATGAAAAAATATGATTTATGTATAAAATATTTTTATTTATATATAATGTAAATTCTATAGAAATCTATATACAGTATATACATGAAAATATTTCTTAAACATATACAAGCATGTGTGTGTATTTATTTATATATATATATTTAAAATAATTATACACAGTGCCCCCACATATATTATGTAAACACAAACTTTTATTTTGGATGCGATTAATCGCAATTAATAGTTTGACAGCCCTAAAAAAAATTTTAATAATTAATTAAATTAATTAATAATATATATATATAAAGAAAACAAATAAGAAAAAAAACACACACACACACACATTTCTAGACCTAAATGCTCAAGATTGATTTTGGTAGGGATTTACCTTGAAACTGAGACAGAATCAACCTTCCAGTCAGGGTATCTATAATAAAATAAATATATGGCTTTTCGTTAGTTAAATGAGAAATTCTCCTATGGAATTTTTAGGTAAAGGAGAACATGAGTAATAGGAGCAAATCATAAAACACTCACTGTTTCCTAAGACGCCTACAACTCTCAATGTGAAGATTTGTGTTCTGATGTTCAAGCCAGTCCTGTGAACAAAACAAAACAAATACTTTAACAATATCTTTGCTTTTAAAATAATGAGTACGTGTTTTAAACAGTGCAATTGATCATGAAACAAATTGGTGTAACAGATGACCAAGATCTGTAAATAGATTAAAAAAATGAAATACCAGAGGTCGAAAAAGTAAGACATGATAAAAATTGTTTAACCCACTATTAGCGCACACAAAAAAATGTCCATGATTGTCATGACAAAACTTCTTCATGACGAAAAAAAAAGGGTCCAAAGTGTGTTCTTCAGAGATTACGGAGATGGAGACCACCATCTGCGTCTTCGGCACCGTGGAAAGTCATCAGGTCTGCATTCACAATATTTTTTTCAGCCAGTCCAAGGTTAAACTTAAACTAGGTCTCAGCAAAAAAGGTTTTTCATCAGGCTTCCCCAGGTTCCCCGAAACCGGGCTGATTCGTTTTCTTCTGAAGATGGATATGGCTTGGAGTAGACAAGATGCATTTTTTTTTCAGCCATGGTTTACCAGCTGTATTATCTACTCTATTTATATCAGCTTATTGGCTTTTTTTTCTTACTCACAATGAACTGCACAATTATTGAGCAACTGAAGTTAACAAACATTAAAATATCATTATAGGTTTCTGATATTTTATTTCAGATTTAAATTTAGTACAGTTTTAGCTCAAAGTTCACCAACACATGGAAATGAATTAAACAGCAATCGAGACCCTTTACATACACCGAATAATGCAAACATCTTTCAAATGAGGCACTACTGGGTAAGAAGATACTCACCTTAATCTGGACACATTCAATGTTACATAGAGAGCATGTATGAGGAAAGATTCTTGGAGTAGCTGCTGAGTAATCATTCATCATGGTAGGAGTCGGAAGCCTCTTGGTGGCGGGCACGTTGACTGGAGGCGAAAGGAACGGGATCCAGTTGGCATTCGCTCCTCCGGAGATACTGTTCATGGCCATCATAGGAATAGGAAGAAGACCAAGTTGAGGCGGCATCTGTGCAGGAGGTCGACTCTGGGGTTGCAGAACAGTCTGGGATGCAGATGGTCTCACCGGGATCGTCTTCACGAGTCTTGGATCTACCGTTGGAGGTTTCTGAAGCTTTGGAACAGGGACTGGCGCAGGCTGGCACGGCTTAGGATGCTTTGCGATGTCCATGCCACTGAAGGGTGGTTTGGAGACCTCACTCACATACTTTGGTGACTCTTTAGGCAGGTGTTGTTCACTTGCATAGTCATCCGCATTCTCCTCGGAGTAGCCAAATTTACTAGAATGTCTATAGTCAATGACTTGAGATCTCGCGTCAACGTCCCTTTTCACTTTCCGCATACGGATGTCCCGCAAAATGAACGGTAGGTTGTCAGGAGTCAGTTGATCATCTGGATAGTGACTTAAAAGCTCGAGGTCCTCATTGGAGAGTCCAAAGCTTGCTAGGATGCTGCTGGCACTTTCAGAGGTGTAACGTGAAGGCCGCTGTTCTGGTGGAGGTTGGCCGTCCAAACCGCTTGATCCTCCGCCAAAACCCGGAGACTGGAACAGCTGCGACGAACCGGAAGGACGATCCAAGCTTGAAGATCCGAAGAGCTTGCTGGGGCCTTGGTATATGGACCAGTCCACCTCATCAGATCTCGAAGACCCTGAAAAGATGTTCCCTCCGGAGGAAAGCACCTCATCCCTTGTGTCCTTTCTCATGCGGGGATCTACTTTTTTGGGTTGCTGGAGCATTTGCGTGAGAAGGCGCACTTCCTCGCGGGCTCCCCGAAGGTTCTGGTCTATGGCGGCTTCGAGATCTGGGGAAATCTGTGACTGCCGTTGTCCTAGTGAGAAGGGCTGGTTGATCAATCCCCCACGAGAACCAGATATTGAACCTGGGCCAAGACGGGCTGCCCCAAGCTCTATTCGAGGCTGTGACCCAAGACCATATTGGCCAGGCACAACAGGTCTCTGAGGGATGGGCAACAGCCCTCCACGGGGATTATACAATGGGTGCGACATGGTGACCTTAAGCAAGTTGAGCAAGGTCAAAGCAGGTGTTGCAATTGCAGACGGAGTAACGCTTGTGCCAGCAATTGCATTCAGCTGGTGCAGTGCCAACTGAGTCTTTATCTGTGCCAACTGGAGGGAGACGGGGCCTAAGACCGGCAGACTCCCAAAATGTCTCAGGGAATTTGCAACAGGGGGCACAAAACTTTCCAAGAACAATGAAAAGCTGGAAAAATTAGGGGGAAAAAAACACACAGAAAGTGTTATTGGCTTGTCGTCTTCACGTCCTCACACAGAAACTGCAAAACGGCTGCGACCATTTTCCCCTTCTGTCACACTCTCAAATCTCCAGCTTCGACGGATTAAAACAGGTTTCCATGTCTTCACTGAAGAAGAAAACAGCAAGCAAAAGGACAAGACAGACAAAGGAAAATAATATCACAGTTTTAGAGTATCTTTACACAACATTCATGCAGGAGTTTTTGGCCTGGATATGAACAGGAGGGACAGACATGGCTTAAGACAGGAAAACATGATGGGTCAGACTGTTAATTCATAGATATTAGACAAATGTATTTTATGAATACTGTGAGCAGTATGAACGGTCCATCCATGTACACTAGCGTGAATCATCTTCGTGATCGGTTTAATGAAAAAATAAAGAGAATAACAAAAGTCTACTGCTGTAAAGTAAACTAAAGAGCTGCTGCACTAAACAATACTCAAAACAACAACAAATTCTAACTGAACATGGGCTGTGTTTTCCAAAAGATTTCTACAATCTACTTAGGCTTACGGTGCTTTTGGGAAACGCAGTGCACAAAGTAAAGATGTGAATGGTGAAACCTCAATTAACCTTAATATAATTCAAATAGTAAAAGTGTCAAGCCAAGCAAATCAAAGTGTTAAGTCAACAAGAAATGGCATTTATTTTCCATAATATCAAATGTTTTTCAGAGTTAAAAATAAAAATTGTAGGGCAGGATGTAATTATATTTCATTAGAATAAAAAAAAAAAAATCTGTCCTTAAATGGCCCTAATTGGCGTAAGCTTAACAGTTAACAGACAATAAAGTCGGCATCAGCATGAAACGAAAGTTTCCATATCTATTTTTCAAATGTGTCATTTATCTTATGCTTTTTTATATCTTAATCTTTAATCAAAAAAAATTCGCAAATCATTTAGTCTACTTAAGCCTTGTCCCTGCAGGCATGCATTAAAAGGAGAGAAATGTAAAGAATGTTGGTAATCTAACAGTTGACGGTAATGATTGTCTTTCAAAGTAGGAAAAAATACTATGGAAGTCAATGGCTACCGTCAACTGTCTTGGTCACCAACATTCTTTAATGCCTGGTTCAGATTGCACAATTTTTTTTTTGTCTGTTACGATAGTCACTGTGTCAGATTACGCGATTTTGGCTCCTAAAATCTAGTCGTGTCGTGGACAAGACACATGTCAGACTACACGTTACTTCCTGACCAGTCATCGCATGCCGTCTTTAACAGCGCGCGTGATGTCATCGAGAAGGCAAAACTCGTAGCGAGTGAGTTCCTGGATTGCTCGGCATTGCCTTTTCAGCGTGAGAAATACACGGTGTGGAGTGTGTGAACTGGTTGAATTGCATGTCTCACAAGCCATTGCGTGAGACTTGAGAACCCTGCTCGAAGAGGACAATGTGGGCTGTCAATCCTCCAAAGTGAACTTGTGGTAAAATATTGTTTTCTTATATATTTTTACTTCTAGTTTTAACGTTAGCACCATCCTCTTTTGTTTTGTCTTTTTTGAAAGTTGTATACGGAAAAGATTGTGCTCCTATTGGTCAACCTCATACATGTGACGGAACCGTCATGGACGACCATTAAAAAAATGAAACATGCTAGTCTTTTTGTCGTGATGTGGTGAAGCATCGCAGACGCGACGTAGGTTGTCGCCCACTGTGACACACTATACGAGATGATACGATCGAATCTTGCGTCCTGACGCCCGTTGTCATTTACGAATCCCCACGACACCCTACGTCAAACGGATCGTGCCAAAATCGGGCTAAAATCGTGTAATCTGAACCAGGCATAATATTCTCTTAAAATATCTTTTGTGTTAACTCAAACAGGTTTGGAACAACATGAGGGTGAGTAAATGATGACAAAACTTTCATTTTTAGGTGAACCTTCCCTATAAGCTGCCTGCATTTTTGGAGATGGTCCTCACTGCAGAACATGAAATCCACAGGGAGGAGTCGTATCCAGATCTAACTCCTCCCACCTTACATATAGACCATTTCACAAGATGTAAACACTGGTCCAGAAGCACTTCCTGTTTCAGTTTTTTAACACTACATAAAAGCTGGGATAAAATACAACCAACAGAACATTTAAAACTGAATCAAAAAGTTAAGATGTTTTCTTTACATGTGAAATAAAGAAAACAGTTACAAACTGAAACAGGAAGTGCTTCTGGACCAGTGCTGTTTACATCTTGTGAAATGGTCTATAGCTAAACCTAACCAGCTCCACCCCCTGATCCCTAAACCCCTCCCAGCCCCACCCCTGAGATCTGGATCCGACTCCGCCCCCTGGATCTTGTGTACTGCAATCAGTCAACGAGTCCCAGCCCTATATTTGTTCTCAATAATCTGTTACTTTTAGATATCCGTCACAAGATGGAAAAATAGATTTATTTCATCATGGATTTACACTGTTGTGTTAAAAAGTACCCTAAAACAATATCAAAACAAGTGCAGATGTCAGTCAAAAAGAAACACATTTTTCTCATGAATAACGTGCACTAACAAAATTATGCACAATGAGACAAGTAAATTAGGTCAATCTTGATTTCAGTAGCCTGACTGATTAATTCCAAACTTTCTTAAACAAAACTTTAAAGGTATTGGTCTCAATATCAGAATTTGAATTAACATAAAAATAAAATACTGTATTAACCACCATGCATCTGAAAACCAACAAGACTGGGTCTTGTATTGTATTTACTGGCATAACTCAGCAGGAAGTGTTTTCAGGAAAATATTTAGGCTACTACAAAAAAAAAATAATAATAATAATAAAAGTGTCTCAGACGTGAGGCCGCCATCCAGCGACTGAACACAAAATGTCCACTGAACGGCAGCCATTTCTGATAGCAGGCCTATGCCCTGTATTAAATGTCAACAACTGGACACTGGCCAGAGAATTTTGGGGGGCATTTTAAAGAAATACACAAACACGACACGGTGTTATAACCCAGCATCTGCTTCAGTTCCCAGAGTAGCAAAACTGGAGCACGTGTAATGCAACTAAACCATGGCAAACAACTGCCAAAACACGTATTTGTGATGAGACTGACCAGCTCGATCGACCGTGAAGCGTGATAAACAAACATAAAACTATAAGTTACAGCTCCCATTACGACACCGCAAGATCGACCGTCGATCATTTTCAATGGCGTTATAATCTGGATGGGGTGTTTGCGTGCGTGATGGTTTTGTTGCCAGTGGATCTCGTACAAAAATGAAAGCAATGTTTAAATGAAATACGCAATATGTGTGATCTGATGGGCAGATCGGTAGTGAAAACCACTGGATCAGTGCAGGCCTCGGGCTCTGCAGCTTCGCCATAAGTTTCGTTTACCTCGCTCTTCGTCGGCGTCGTCATTTTACAGAGCAACAAACACTTTATTCGACAAAGAAATCGCCACATTTACACTACAAGGGCTATAGAACACTATTCCAATGCATCACAGTAACATACCTCGTATTTTAATATGTAAAATCTTACGATGGAAATGCATCCGATGAAGAAAACGCTCCGATTTCAGGGGACGGTCGGTTTGCGTCTCAGACGTGACTACTCGATCGACGAGTTGTAGAACAACACAAATAGTCAGGAAAAGCAATCAAACCAGAACCCTTGTGATACCTCGTGAAAACTGTCAAACTTTCAATTATTACGTACTTTTTATTTCGCGGAAAATGGTGAACTTTTTTGCACTGTAGGAAAAGGAGATAGGTTTTATGCCGTTTCTTGTGAACAGCAGAAAGGGAATCCTTTCCTTCAAGGATATCCAGGAGATGGCAGTGTTTTCATTTTTTTGAGACTCTGCTGGGACTGCTAACACATCACGTAACAATGTAGGCCTACAAACGTTATAGTTTTCCCTCATATATTTCAATGAGCTAGGGATATATATGTATTTTAGCATTTTTTTTTTAATGTTCTCTACAGAATATTGCATTCGTCAATGTTCACATTTAGTGTGATAAAGCACCTGTAACTTAAGTAACGTTAACTTCCTGAATAATTTCAGGTTTATTTTTGGGCCAGTCAAAATCTGATATTCTGAAGTTCAGAGTCAGACTCTCAGTGTTGATGTTCTTGACATCTAATCCTTATCACAAGGTCAGAGATTTTGTCACACCAATGTCTCTCTCACATTTCACTGTTTTTGAAAGAAAATGTATCAAACAAATATTGAGATGTTTGTTACTTTAATTCTTTGGTGCATTTATTTTCTTGTTCGTTAAATTATGTTTTGTTAATATGACATTTAGTAAATCAATGATGTATTACCAATGGTAATACATCATACAATGCAATGTTTCAAAATGATGTAAAATGTAATGATTTTTACATTTTTACAATGTAAAATGATTTTTGAAGATCATCATGGTAATTTACCATGATGATCTTCAAAAATCATTGTCTACTTTGTTGATTTTATGCTAAATTTTCTGAACAGACACTATCAAACCACTTAATGGATTAGTTTTATGATCACTTTATAAACTTTTTGAAGTGTAAAAGTGGTAGTTGTGTAGGAGGGACAGAATACTCTCTTTATAACTTTATTTGTTTTCTGAAGATGAACAAAAGTCTTACAGGCTTATAGCATAGGTTTAGAGCAACATGAGGGTGACAGAATTTTCATTTTTGGGGGAACTTTCCCCTTTAAAGATGTAAACAAGTTCATATTGGGCTGTTTTATCGTGTTTTATTACTTTTATGATGTGAAGCACTTTGGATTCCTGACGGTTGTGTAAAGCGCTATAGAAATAAACGTTGATTGATTGATTGATTGATATACTATGTCTTATCTGAGATGTAGATCAAATCTTATTTTAATCACGTTCATATATCTTTCATAGAAAACCATCAGCTTTAATGGAATCTGACTGCTTTATCCAATCAAGTTTGTTTTGAGTTGTATTTGTAAGGTTATAAGAAAACCCCTGATCCCTCTCTGTGCATCATATTGCAGATCAGGCTTCATCAAGTGACCCAGAGAAGCAGTGTTATGTGGCTGACCATGCATACAGTAAGCCCCAGCAGGATGACATCTGATAAATCACTGAACCTGTTCTTCACGCATCTTCCTTTCTGGTGGATAGTAACACTATTGGTCAACAGATCGGGATCAGTAAGGTAAAAAGAAAGTAAAAGAAAATAACACTTTTCTTTTGCAAAGACACATTACATTGATTTAAAGGAACAGTTTCAAATCTGTTTCAAATGAATTTTGTTCTATCAAACCTTGTATTCCTAAAATAATCCTGGAAAAAAAAGGTGATGGTTTCCTCAAACATATTAACCAGCAAAACTGTTTTCAACATTGATAATAAAAAATGTTTCTTGAGCAGCAAATCAGCATTAGAATAATTTCTGAATAATTTCATTAGAATAATATCTGAAAGACAGGCTAGGTGATTTATTTCAGAAACATTTTTTGTTATGCTGGTTGAAAGTCTCTTCAGATCCTAATAGCAATCACTTTAAGTGGTCTAAATGTATTTAATGTATATATCGTCTATGGAAGGCGTAGGACCATACAATTATAAACCTAAGCAGATTGAGGAACCCATTGATGCAAATGATTTCTACGGTCTATTTAGGCTTATGATGCTTTTGGGAAACAAAGTCCTGAACAGTTAATTGCAGTGAAAGTCACAGAATAGAATAATACTTTCACACTTCTAGTCCTATTGCTCATCTCAGTTTCCCTCTCTCCCTCTTTTCGTCTCAATATCCTTCTCACTGACTCTGGTTCATGTCCAGGTCCAGAATAGTGACAGACCAAATTCATTTAAGCACCAGAAGCCAATTTCAATCAATAACAGTTTGGACACAGAGAGAGAGCTGGCTGCATTACAAACACACAGACAGGAGCGACTGAAAGAAAAAGAGACTTGATGATAGGTGTGATTTGCACGGGACTTAGATAAACTGTTCGCCCTTTTCATCCCTTCCCCTTCAAGCATTATTGTAGTACTTGCTCTAGCTGTAGTATCTACATTATCCGCAGCTGGCATGGCACCATTTGTCCTTGTCTGGCAGAACAAACTATGTGGACAGAGAGGGGTCCCGTTAACAGATAACTAATTAAATATAACAAGAATAAATGCCCCCCTGGGCTTGGGGGAATACCTAACACTCAGCGCTACAGGACAGACTCTCCCAGGAGCCCTTCAGCTCTTAAAAGGTCACGATAACATCATGTCATGGCAGATGGAGCTCAGGCTACAAGTATTTTCAGTTTGCATGAAACCCACTGGGTCTTATTTTAGACATCTAGGTTTAGTGTCAGAGAATAATTCACATTATATAGTGTGCATTCTGTTTAGGGATGCACCGATATGAAAATTTTGATAACCGATAATTCTTTATATTTGAAAGCCGATAACCGATATATCGGCCGATAAACTTAAATCCAAATTTGTATCTAATTTTGAGAGCCTGATTACAAAAACAAAAGTCTCAGAATTAAATCCATGTCCCAAGCGCACAATTATAATGATGTTCTCATTATAGTGTTGTATAGCCGATATGACAGATTTGCGCTGCACATGTTGTACCGAACCGTATTTTCATTTTTTGAAGAGATTTCAATCATATTTCAAGACATAAAACATACAGTGCTCAACAAGTGTCTCAGCTGAAGGGAATAATACATTATTTATCGGCTTTAATATATCGGCCACATTTTCTTACCAGGCCGATAACGATAACATTAAAAATGAACATATATCGGCCGATACCGATATTCTGGCCGATATATTGTGCATCCCTAATCCTGTTTATTATATTAAAGATCTATTGTGCCCTTTTACATAGTCTTCTGTTTTTTGAAGTTCTGATAAAATAGGTTTCCATGCTTGAATGTTCAAAAAAACACCTTATTTTTGACATATTTTGCAGTGTTGCAGCACCTCTCTTCCCAGTCTGTCAGTAACTCTGGTTGCATCTGAAATCGCATATTTTCTTAAGTAGGTTCTTATTTTACTTTTTACTAAGTTTTTACTTCACAACCGACAAAAAAGTACTTTATAGGATGAGTGTGTGTGGTAAAATGTAATCTGAATGTATACATCTGCCATTGTCTTTATCAATTGATCTACCAGTACTTCTTCACTGTCATTCACAAATCTTCTCCTGTGGCCTCATGGGATAGTTAAGCCTCCATCGTATGCACACTTCACAAGCTCGCCGGAAGTAGTAGTCTTGGTCATCTGGGTACTTTTTGCCTAATCTTTTGGACATGCTTCTTTTGTCACATACTGTTTTTCGGCTAGTGGAAGTAAGTGATTTCGGATGCAGCCTCTGTTTAGTTTCTGTCTCTATGAAGCCCCTCCTTCTAAAAAGAGCAATGTGCTCTGATTGGTCGGTTGGATCAGTGTGTTGTGATTGGTCAACTGCTTCACACATGTTTCCTAAATGTCACGCCCCTCACCCCCACTCAACACTAACTCAACCCAACCAGGCTTAATTTTGCGTATGCCTTGGGCGGGAATTATTAAATGAGGTATACTGTGACGGGTTTGTCCTTGGAAGAAAACTCAAGACTACAATGAAGGTGTTTCAGAAACAGTGACACTGATATAGATCTGCCTTTGAAGTGACTTTGTGCTTTGTAACTTTGCATGGCTGTACATGTAAGAATATTAATGTTAATTAATTTTCACTGTCTATGCATGGCTATTAGCCATGTTTTAAGGTCAGACCACATGCAGTGAATTCGGATTCATTGTGTGGTTTTCAATTGTACCACCTGTTATATAATATTGATTATATGTAAGGAAGAAAGCAGATAATTAACATTAGGGTTATATTTTGTAAAACATACACAGGCATTAATTTAACCTTGTAATTAACCTTGTAATTTTTATTTAACCACGGCTGCTGTTTTTTTTTTTTTACATGAATTTAACCTCATTATTTTTGTACAGTGGGGTACCTCTAGGTCTAATTAATATTAATGTTTTGGATTGGTGGTAAATATGAAAGAACATCCTGACACAGCATGATCCCTATGAGTGACTGCTGGTTTGCTCAAATGTGCTGGCTAATGTTTCCATAATGAAAGCTTCATTCTGGGCTCAGGTTTCATCGTCCCATCTGAAATGAGTTCTTTCAGCAGCTCGGCACCATCTATTTCAGAGTACAGACACACACGGATAAACACTTACACACCCTCATGCATGATCTCAGAATTGTGCTGGCGAGGCGGTTTGTGGTAACAGTGTCCTCAGATATGTTCACAATATTTTCCGCTGTAACTGAAAACTGACCGTTCCTCATTTCAGCTGTCCTCATCTAACTCATTTTCTTCCAAAGTCTGTTGTAGTTTGTGTTTTGTGTTTTGTTTGGTAATTTTTCAATCTATGGTGGTTTGTTTATTATTTTTTAATGTTGAATACCCTTGGATATATAAAAAATTAATTGAATAGGTTGATTGATTTAACAGTAGTTCCTTTAAGTATGTGAGCCATGGTCCAACAGGTAATCTGTGAACACTCTGTATTTCCCCTTGAGGTTTGGCTCTGGCTTGTTGACATGACACCCTTTAAATCAAGGATTGCTTCTCTGAGTTACCTTTCACCGGGTTCAAGAGAGTTTCTGGCTAGTTGATGGAACTGTCACTTGGCCTTTTGGAACATTGTTTCCGAAAATGTTCATTGGACATCTTGTATATCCATTTTTGTGCCTGGCAAATGTTATTTATTTGTTGCAAATTCTGCTGTTTGTCATAAAGATAATATTACCTAGGAGATATAGCTGAGGTCACTCACAAAAATGAATTCATCTTAAAAGCATACTTTGCATCATGTGATATCGTATTCCAGAAAAGATGTGTTTATAATTTAAAAATGAAAAAATCCTATTTTGTCAATAAGATATTTTTTCTCATGAATTTATTTTGGTCATTTTTGACAGTAAAGACTTGTAAAATCTTACAAAATTTTCTATTTTAAATAAATGAAGAGTTCAGATGCAAAAGCCTCTAAATGCCATTTGAAATTTTCTTCTAAAATGACAATTTTTATCAAGGTTGTATATTTAAGTTCAGTAATTTCACTTAAATAACAATTAATAGGTAATCTTCATTGCCATTTAAGTGAAATTACTGAACTTAAATATACAAGCTTGATAAAAAATGATCATTTTAGAAGAAAATTTCAAATGGCACTTAGAGGCTTTTGCATCTGAACTCTTCAAATGCTGTTTTTTAACACTTTCTATTGATCAAATAATTCAGAGAAAAAAATGTATCCTCAAAAATATTAAGCAGCACATTGGTTATGAAACCAGTGAGTTTTTGACCATATATGTGTTTTTGAGCACCAAATCATATTAGAATGATTTCTGAAATGTCATGTGGCACTGAAGACTGGAGTAATAATGCTGAAAATAAATTACATTTTAAAATATATTACTTATATATAATACTTATATAATACTTCACAATACTGCTGTTTACACTGTATTTTTGATCAAATATGCAGCCTTTGTAAGCGTAAGAGACTTCTTTCCAAAGCAAAAATCGGATACTAAATGAAATGTCAAAACAAAATGCTTACAAATAAAGCTAGTTTCATGTTCCCTTACTTTAAGGGTTTTAGTTTCTTAGGTCTTAAATATTGGGAGGCTGGTTACTGTACTATGACAACATGTGTAGGCCTACTACACTTACTTTCACAACTGTTAAGGCTTCAAGCCCTTAACACACACTCACACAATCACTGTAAACCATGCATGCCCATAAAACATATCCAAAAACATATGCAACCTTTCTGAAGGAGGAACCCATAAATCTTGTTAAGGGGCCCAGATATAGATATCCTTTAGTGCCCATCTAAGGTCCTTATGGCATTAAAACTAAACCAAGGCCAATAGCCAAGGTCATGGCAACATGTGTTAAGAACATAGTAGATATATATACATCTTCAGCCCCTTATCCACAAGTTTCCTACGCCGCATGAGGCCTTGCGTCAAAAGTGGGCGCGTCTTCCGGTTTGAAGTAAACAAAGCGCGACTTGACATGCTTGACACTCGTTCATTCAACAGCTGACAGTCATTCGAGTTATAGCGATCCAAACTAGCTAACGATGTGGGAACACAACCTCAACGAAATTCAAAAGGGTGAAATAACTGTACCTTTACCCTCCGCAGTAGTTGATTGGGAGTATTATAATAACATTATTAATGATCAATACTCATCAAGGCATGGTGACAGACAGTTGTGTGAGCTGACAAACAATTAAAATAAAAAATACACACTTAGTCATTGTGCTTTGGAGTTTATTCAAAATTATAAATGAATGTGCTGCTTGAATACATTAACTGGCACATTTGGTATTCTGTCAACACAGGCTTTGATCCTGAGTTTAGGTGTAACATCAGTAGCGAACAGCCAATCACATGCTGATAGAGTTTATAGAATATTAAAAATTTAAACAAATGTACACAGGAAGATTCGTCGCCTTTTGGGAGGTGATGGAAACTACAGCCGTTGGCAGGATCACTGATTTCGTTTTCAGCTTATGTTCAAAACAATCACGTTTAAGCCACTGAATTAGTTTAGTCCGGTTATACATACAACCGCGAACAGCACATGTTGTCCCTGAGTTCCGTAACAACATCTCTCATAAAGATTTGCGTCTTTAAATAGTAAAATAATTCTCAGAAAAACAGCTAGCCTCTTCGCTAACTAACACACAAAATACCATTGGAATGCTACTTCCGCCGTCTCACCGGAAGTTTCACCCACTTTATTTTTTACAGGAGCGCCCCTCGGAAACTTGTGGATAGAATCCCTCACAACAGCACAAATCTGGAAAATAGGTGTTGTTTAAAACATACCTGATGCAACTAATCAAGGGCTTCATTAGTTGCACCAGGTGTGCTTGAGCTAGAACACATGAAACCTGGCTAGGTTTGTTGAATGTCACATTTGACTACATGTTTGGCTAAAAGAATGGTCCAAAAAGTTAAGAGAAGATATCATCGCCCTTCAGAGACACCGTTGGAAGCATAGTTTGAAGACCGACCGGTCAAAGTCGAACACACCTAATGGCTCTTTTTAAGAATAGGCCATTGAATAGTTGGTTCAGTGGCGAAACTGCTGTGTTGTCGCTCAGAGACACACAACAGTTCTGCCGTGGCTTTTTAGGCAATATTTTCCTGAGCAAAAACACACAATTTGTGTGTAAAATATATCACAATATCAATTTATTTATTTATTGAGCTGTTGTATCGGAATGGATTACTGTTAACCTCCAGAATTATAAGCAATAGTTACCAGAATTTTTTATTGTTATTTTATTGGTTTTAAAATAGATATTAATATCCATATCACTTGTAAATGGTAGTCACTTTAAGTAGTGTCTTTTTTTAGCAGCCCGATGAAAGCCAATGTTGATTCAAGACCTAATTAGGATTATACAAAGATAGATTAATTGGTGTTACTGCCTCATAAATCTTCTGTTTTAAAAGCATACACTATTTTTGGACACCACAAAGGTCTGAGTTTATGTGTGAGGTCTATAGATTTGACTATTTAGTTCACAGTAGGGTTGTCTGGATATTTATATGCTATTTCGAGAGGAAAGCAATTGCAAGTGAGATAGTAGGGGGAATGAAACCGCAATCTCTCGGTATTTATTTAGTCAACGTTCAATCAGTGGCATAAGCCTGTGGCTGTGACAACTTCCAGAACAAACAAACCAGAGTCATAAATCTGTTTCAGATTGCATTCAGACTTTCATCGAGCCATGGGATCATCACTACAGCGTTATGTTACAGGCCATATCACGGGACTCCAGCCGATTGTCGCCTTCTAAAATACAACAGTCCATGTAATTGTTTTTAGAAGATTCCTTTGCTGAAATTTCATTATAACTTTGAAATGATAGGTGACTGATTGGTTTATGCAGTGAAGGTCATTCAGCGTGGTTTAGCTCACCGTCTTTTAAGTCATGAGCCTTTTCTATGTGCTGAATTTATGAATGCAATGTTTTATTCGGTTTGCGTTCAGCTGCTTTACATGACTGGCCCTTTAGCTCAAGGGTCTATTTGGAGTGAGCAGCATGTTGTGTTTGTGCAAACCAGACAGACAGCAAGAGGACGTTGTGTCCTATGCCTCGTGTGCTTTGTGAATATGTCATGAATATCTCTTTAAGTTTGCGCCAAGGCACGTATGACGAAAATACAGTTTTCGATGAGCATAATGATTGAGAATGTAGAGGTTGAAGGGGTGGTCAAAATCCCTTGCCTCTTCAGCATATATATCATAATATCCTTTTGAATGATTATGTATTTCTTTTATAAAATCAATAATTAAGTATAATCATTTATTGACATAAATGTATTCTTTGTGCTTTTGCTTGTGAAATCATATACTTAAATGCATGCTAATGTACATGCACAAGGCACCAGCTTCTTTTAGGTGCACAAGGCCATTTGTCTCTTTCTCTGGTCTCAGGAAAAAATGTTTGTGGATCCTAAAGGCGTCGTGAACACATATGTCCAACACATATGATACTTCTCTGTACAGACGGTCAAGCTATATTGAGCATTGCTTTATTGAACTTTAATTGTTGTATTAAAATGTATTCTTTCTATGATATTGCCTTTCTGGGAAGCAAATGTTATCTGTTTTTCTCCCAAACGAGTGAATGTTTTACCATTATGTTTTGGTACACTTAACTGATAATAAGACGCTCAGACTCTCAGTGTCCTATGTGAATGCAGTAACAGTGAAAATAATAGGAAAATAGGGATTTGGTTTGTGTTTGAGTGTTAAAACATAAAGGGGTCATTGAAGCCAATAGTTTAAGGCACCATGTTGAAGTCTTACTCCAGTTAGACTAAAGTTTAGTGCTAGTCTTCTTAGTTGCAGGTTAAGGAACCACTGCCATTATTGGAGGTTGAATGAGTTGTTGTTCTGGACACACTGGCGCCAGCAACCCAAATCTGTGACCTGGAAGGTCATGACGTGCCTCATCGATGGAGATATGTTTCGTCTATCTGTATATGTGTGGAAAATTACTGTGTTTATCTATATCTTAGCCAATGAGAATCATTCAATGTGTAAGCAATGACGTAGCTTAGACCTTGGAAACAGTATAACTGCTGTGATTTTTGTAACTGTAAGGCGGCGGCCTATGAACTCCTGTATGAGTCTTGAAGCTGACTTCTGCTGATGAAATTGCAGTAAACTTTTCTTTAATTTTTTTTTTTATAATTCTGACACCGGGTCTTCATTCTTCATGTCTGGTTCTGGGTCTATAACTCTTAATCCCTAACAAGGTTAATGATATTTCAGCAGTGATTGTGATTGCGAAGATGAGGACAGTGACAATTAAAGGGGTCATGAACTGGCTTTTTAAATTTTATTATATTGTTGTCTGAGGTCAATTTATGACCTTCCAGTCTTCAGACAAATCCAGTCTTGTTTACAAAATAATCCTCAGTGAAATGAAGCGAACCGATGACGATGTTTTACCTCATCAGCTGGAACGTCACTAAAAATAAAGTTTATCCATGAAGTCCTATTGGAATCCAGAGGAAGCTTATGCAGCGACTGTCTTCCACAACCAGGCACTGCAAAATATTCTGTATTGCTCAGAACGATCCGGTTTGTCATCACGAGGTAGGCATGTATGTTAGGCTACTTATCTATGGGTGTAATGCGCGAATCGGTGGGCGGGGCTAAACCGGCCGTGTTGAAGTAGGTGTTGATCTTCTTTTGCGGGGGTGGTGTTTTAACTCCTTCGACGTCATAGTTTCCCACTTTTAAAAACGAGACGTTTTCAGAGGCTGGTGTCAATAAAAGCTTTTATTGGACTAACAAGGACGTTTTCAGTTCTCAAACTTACAGGATATTCTTATAATATGATGACCTCTTAGATGTCAAAATCTCAAGGAAAATTTGATTTCTCAGTTCATCACCCCTTTAAAATATATAATTTTACAAATGATGATTTAAAAATTAAAACATGATTTTACAGAATGGCATTTATAATATGTGGGGGGTGGAAATGGCATATCAGTCCATATCAGAGTAATGGAGGCTCTGGAATTTACAAGAATACCACAGCGGACACTCTGTGGGCTTTTCCAGACAGTCTCTCTGCAGTCCCACACGACTATTATGTGCAAATGCCAATGTCAAAAGCCCAACTCACAGATAGCAAGCTTCCACACAGTGCTGTGTGTTCTCTAATTGTAAGTTATAGCATGTTACAGTAATGCACTTACAATGAAAGTACACTGAGCAAGGACTAGAAATATGAAGGGTTTTTTTCGTTAATGGACTTGTTCAGGACATTTTTGTAATTAATTTTGCTGTAATTTTGTCTAAATTGTCAGCACTTGTTGTCCTACAAAGGAGAAAGCTATAGAGGATGGATAGATGGAGAGATGGAGAGAGGGAGGTCGGGAGGGAGGGAGGTTGGGATTGAAGAAGGGTGGATGGATAGATGGATGGAGGCAAGTATGGATAGATTAATGGATAAATGGATGGAAGAAGGGAGGAAGGGATGGATATAAAATGTATATCCATTTTAGAAGGGAGAGAGGAATGGAGGGGGAAGTTGGCTAAATCATTAGTTCTGAGATGAGTTGGTTTTCTAGTTGGTGAACATTTTGTTATATAGCTGAGAAATCAAATTGAACTATTTCCCCCCTACTACGTATTAAATCTAACAGATGCTAAGATTGTTTTCAATGGTGTTCAACACACATACTTCTGTTAAAATCTCAGAAAATTTTAGTTTAGGGTTTCATGACTCTTTAAAGTCCCCCTGTAGTCAATAATAAATATTAAAACTCTCAAAACACTTAAAACTCATCTTTAATCATCAAATGATATATTTAAACGCTTTTTCCTGTGAAAATAATTTCTTCATGCCATAAAATAGCTTGAATGTTGCTCTATACCCTTGCTTCATTTAGTATAAGTGGAACCATGAATATGTAAATTAGTCCCCGCCTCCACTCACTCACAGCAGCTCAAGGATACCTGATCCACTCGGTCAACTTTACTGTAGTAAACGCTACACAGTGGCAAGTGTAAATATTAGTTTATTTCAGCCATATATGTTTGAACCAGAAACTGATTCAGAAAAGGAAGAGTGAATTATACAGGCTCATTTACAAGTCGATGTATCAGAATGGTAATGTGTTCTATTGCTCTCTATGTCAAACACACAATGGTTAATTCATATGTTTAGCATTTGGCTTGACTTATCAAACAGCTAATAATGTGTTGCTAATGTTACAAAAACCATGTCTCATCCCAAGACGTCATATAACGGACTTCTTGGGACGTCTTGTGACCATACGTCAACATCCGCCTTTTTAGGGTACCCTTAAACGTCGGTTAGATGACGTTATCGGATCCTACCCCAGACCTAAACCTAACCCTAAACCGTCACCTAACCGACGTTAAAGGTAAAGCGTCAGTTGGGATCGTCATGTAAACGACGTTTAAGGGTACCCTAAAAAGGCGGATGTTGACGTATGGTCAAAAGACATCCCAAGACGTCAATTATATGACTTCTTGGGACTGTGTCCATCTCAGAGAAAGCTGCCTTCTAACAATCTAGAAACACTTTAAACTAATATACATCATACATAATGCACTCACTGCTAGATGTACACACTTTTTTATATCAACAGAAAATAGAAGATGGCTTCCCTTGAGACTCCCCTGCTTTCCAGCATAGTTAATTATATGCTAAAGCCACGGCCGCCCCCCTTGTGATGGGATTGGTTACGTTTGTGACGTCAGAAACCGCGAATTTGGTTCACTTTAGTTTTAAGGAGAAAATACTCAGCAATGGGGTTGACTGATAAATTTGCACATAGTTTGTCTTAAAGCATATTATAAACACCACATAGACATTTAAACAACATTAAAAACTTGATTTTTTGAAGGGCTCCACTTATCTGCTCATCATTTATTGATAAAACGTGTTAGTTTGCTCATCTTTATAGTATGAGAGTAAGTTTTTGTTAGAGCAGTGCTGTCCCAGACAGGAGAGGAAGATCCATTGTTAGTGTGAGGAATAAGGGAGGAGAAAAGGATGTGAATTGGAGAGAGAACAACAAAATCCTTTCATCCACAGATCAGGGGGAGAGGTTACATCAACCAACTCAGTCGGGACAAAGGAGAACATACCAAATCAACAATCAGTTCTTAATCATTGTACGAAGCAATCAATAAGAAGCCATGGCAAATGAATCGTCATGTGGGAGATCCTGCATGTGTAATAATATCTGAACCAGTGTTAATCTGGGCTGAGTGAGGAGAGGAATGTGACATGAAGTAAGCAACAGTATCCTCTAGTCATGTGATCAAGAGAATGAAACTAGGCCGCAAATGTAAAGTTACGAAGCTCGCAAGAGCACAGAGAAACCTTTCATGTCCGCATCTGTGGGCTGGAGAGTATTGGGGGGTGGAGGTGTCTTAAATTTGTCTAATTACGTACATGGCAAAATGATTAATTGAAAAAAAAGTCAAAAGTCAAAATATTCTGTGTACTGGATAAATTATATATTAAAACAATCACTATGCAGACTTTGGTTATAGTACAGGGGTAAAAACTCACGTTGGTTCAAGGGTAGCTATATTTTATACATGATAATAACATTCCTTTGCCGACAAAACAGCTGCTGTTCCCTGCAGGCAGCGGAAAACCAAACCCTTGAGCTTATTTCTTCATACTAGTTGGTCTAAGGACCATTATAAATGAATACAACATGGATTATATAATTAGACTATTGCCATCTGGGGATACTGACTCACACAAAAGGAATGAAACCAGACATGACTAGTCATGATTATGGATGCCTTTACCAGCACAAATGAGTTTTAATTTGATGTGGCATTGCCAAAAACCCTTTACTTAATTCATATTCATGTCAATGCTAATTCTTTTCATAGAACATATGAAGAGTTCAGATGCAAAAGCCTCTAAATGCCATTTGAAATTTTCTTCTTTAATGATGATTTTTATCAAGCTTGTATATTTAAGTTCAGTGATTTCACTTAAATTGCAATGATAATTACCTATTAATTGTTATTTAAGTGAAATTACAGAACTTAAATATCTAAGTTTGATAAAAATCATCATTAAACAAGAAAATTTCAAATGGCATTTAGAGGCTTTTGCATCTGAACTCTTCATATATATATATATATATATATATATATATATATATATAAACATAAAACAAGATACTGAACATGTTAACACTGCATAAGACATTATGAGTTGTTTTTATGGATTGTATCTTGAATAAAAGTGTATTTTGTTCCACTGCACTGAAAAACTATTGAACTTTTTTATATTTGAAAAAATCAAGACAGAATACACTTGTATGAAAGATACATTCTCTGAAAACAAGCCTCGATATTTATGCAGTGCTGCACTTTGAGTGAATTTACCTCGTTTTAAGGATTTTAAGGGTTTTTCTTTCAGTGTGGGGAAATGATCTCTGAAACTCTGATCTCTGAATCTCTTTAAATTCTTCTAGCTTGTATTTTTAGAAAGCCATCGATTCATGTCAACATAACACTTAGGACAAGACAGGCACAAAAAACAGGCACAAACTGCAAAAAAAAAAACTCTCACATCCAGACATGTTAGCGAATTAAACAGCAGAAGATGGGAGAAAACACACAAAAACATTTCTTTCTCTCTGATTCAGCTCCAAAGATTCAAGCAACACATTTTTAGACACAAGTAGAACTTAATTGCTGAATCTTGATCGTCTCCTACCAGGAAGCAAACCACAACTGAATAAAAAGTTGGTTTTAAAACACAATGCCACTTACCTATTTGAGGCATTTGGTTGGGAGAAGAGAGCCAGGCTATTGACCTGTTTGTTGACATTGTTACTTATGATAGCATTTGGTGCGCCATCTTGGAAATTTAGTTTCTGATTGTTCTTTACCATGTCTTCTGCACTAGAAAAGCTGAAAGGAGGGCAAATGTGCTCCTGTAGCACAAAGAGACCTTAAAATCCACAAATAAACCAACCAATACAGAGTCTGAGATTCACAAAGGCTTTCAGAACGATGGAAAAGTGTCTAATTGATCATAGTTGAAGGACATTGATGAGGAACCGACACATGATGAGATGCTGGTTGTTGCGGATGGTCTTAGGATGATGAATTTGTTGCTGATCCGTAGCTGGAGTTGCAAACAGGGAACTGTTGCTATACACAAGTTATCTGGTGCAGGGGTAAGAAATAATCGTCGAGATTAACGGGTCACAAAAAGGCAAAAAAGTTGTCCCAAAATAATCAAACCATCTGAAAGATTTTCATTTGACATACATCAAAATTTCTTTTTTCACCAAAAATGTCGAGAAAATCAAAACAAAAACACACTTTGATATACTTAGGAGTATATCCTGCAAATACTCCTAAGAAAGGAAAGAGTCAGAAACAGAAAAACTTTAGCATCGGCTTCTCCATCCTAGTTGTTTTCTCTGACAGCTATTAAAGAGCAGACTGGGATTGCTAAGGGTGTCCTGGGATTTCAAGCCACACAGTTTCCCGAATCAGTCAGCTGGTGTAGCTGAACCACAGTGTCACATGCCGGACGTCTGTCGGGAGGGGAGAAAAGAAACACGGGGGGGGGGGGGTTTGGGGGTTGTTATTGCATTTCCCTCTCTCCTTGCTTGGTAGCAAAGGGTAATTTAAAGAGACATTCCTTCCTTCTATATCCTGTGCCTACATTTACACCTCCTGCCCCATTCTTTATCTATCTTGCTGTTATAGCTAACTGCTGACCCCATGTGTTGACTCATTTCCCTTGCAGACTTTCATTTTTATGTTCTTACTGTAAGACCTCAGATGGAAGCAATTTGAACTATTTCATTAAAATAACCCAACAGTTAAGATTAACAATACACCAAACAACACACCATTTCCTTTCAAGGCCCCGAGACCATGTCACTTGACCTTTATAATGTCAAACATCAGATTTGAGATTTGAATCTGGAATCATGGTCAAGGATATATATGGATAGATTATATAGATAGACAGACAGACAGACAGACAGACAGACAGACAGACAGACAGACAGACAGACAGACAGACAGACAGACAGACAGACAGACAGACAGATAGACAGATAGATAGATAGATAGATAGATAGATAGATAGATAGATAGATAGATAGATAGATAGATAGATAGATAGATAGATAGATAGATAGATAGATAGATAGATAGACAAATACACTAGATAGACAGACAGATATATATATGTATATATATATATAGATAGACAGACAGACAGACAGACAGACAGACAGACAGACATTTCATTAAAATAACCCAACAGTTAAGATTAACAATACACCAAACAACACACCATTTCCTTTCAAGGCCCCGAGACCATGTCACTTGACCTTTATAATGTCAAACATCAGATTTTAGATCTGAATCTGGAATCATGGTCAAGGATATATATGGATAGATTATATAGATAGACAGACAAATACACTAGATAGACAGACAGACAGACAGACAGACAGACAGACAGACAGACAGATAGATAGATAGATAGATAGATAGATAGATAGATAGATAGATAGATAGATAGATAGATAGATAGATAGATAGATAGATAGATAGATAGATAGACAAATACACTAGATAGACAGACAGATATATATATGTGCATATATATATATATATAGATAGATAGATAGACGGACGGACGGACGGACGGACGGATAGATAGATAGACAGACAAACAGATAGATAGATAGATAGATAGATAGATAGATAGATAGATAGATAGATAGATAGATAGATAGATAGATAGATAGATAGATAGATAGACTCAAAAAGGCGAACTAGGAAGGTTGTGCACTTAACATTATATATTTATATTTAGCTTACTTATAATAATATAATAATATAATATAGTATATATAATAATATAATAAGTAATATAATAATATAATAATAATTGTGTTTTTTGACTTGAAATGTTTTTTTCTATTAAGGTCTATGTAATTATGTCTCAAACTTAACTGTAGAAAATCCTTACACGTTGTCTAAACACAAACCATTTATGTTAAGTAAAAAATTTTGTACATCCAGAGGGTGCGGCAGTATTATGCGTGCCAACTGCCTTTTTGCCCGAACTTCATTTGATTGTGTTCAGTCTGCTTAAATACATGTACAATTTAAGTTTACTTAATCCGTTTGTGTTGGATTACGTGATTGATTGATTTGTGTTGCATTAACTGAAACTGGGCGGTGCTTGTTAGTTCCCAGCATGCTTTGCATATGGTTGAATTAAGAGAGAATAAATGTTAAAAATAAGGGTTATTTTATCCTTTTTTGAGAAATTTAGAAAAGGCGAAGACTTTATAGTGTGTAATTGTGTTTAATGTAAAATTACATTGGAATTATTACAACCATTTAAATTACTGTGGGTTACCACTGTGGAGAAGAGTGGAGCATTTTGTTTGGTTGTCGACTGATTTTACTCTTTTCTATTACTTTGATTAGCAATCAAGATGTTGATATGTGTTACTGCTAGCATATTGCTAGCCTTAGTCTATCAATTTAATTATGTGTCACTAATATAAATGAAACATGGTTGGATTAATGAATATTAAAATAATACCTGAATCATCAGGAAGCCTTTAAAAATTCACGTTGAGACTACTTAAATTGGGTCGGTTAAAATGACTTAATTCCATGATGTTGAAGTTACATGAACAAATTATGTTTGTTCAACATAATCCACTTATGTGGAACCTGTTGACGAGATTTTTTGATAGATCGACCGATATATAGATAGATCAATCAAAACAAAAGACTCAAAAATACCCCCTAGTGGCTGAAAACAGCCACAACAGGACATAAGGCTTAAGAGTTAGGTGATCAGTTTCCACAAATTCGTATTCTGTAAAGATAATAAATTATAAATATAATAGATTTACCCTTTAGGTACTCTTCAACCGTGTTCGCCACACAACAATAACCCTGTCGTAAGCTGCCTCTTTGGCTAGGCTTTTTAATCAATCAAATCTCACAGTGATTATTCTTATATCAAAAAGAATGCTCACCCTCTTGTCGTTTCCTCCGGGCGGGATCTTCCTGATCCAGAAACAAGAATGTGACACGTAGCTACTCAAGAATCCAAGGTCCAGTCAAGATGATTATAATGAATGTTTAACAATATTTATTAAAAGAATCAAAAATGAAAAGAATACTTGTTACAGATTACAAAATGACTACTAATTCTAACAGAGTAACACTAGCTAGGCTTAAAGCTTCTTGCATCCGATAACTGCTGGTGTATCGGACTGGAGATTGCAAGGAAGAGGAATGAGTTTTGAACAGGTCTCTTTTATAGTGTGAATCAAGTTATCGTCATCATAGTGAATATAATGCACAAACATAAGACACATGACTGTCATTTCAACATCACGAGTATGACTTGCTGGTCCCAGCAAGTGTAGTCCTGCTGTTTCTGTGAAAGCATGACGATGTCTAGCCAGCGGCTTGTTCACCGAAGATATAATTATTATAGTTCCTTTGTATTTGTGGACAACGACCCTGGTCATTGCTCTCTCATTTGGTTTGAGAGATACCATGATGGACAATTTTTTATTCAGCATAATATTATTAGATTGTTATATATTTCATTAGCAAATCAGCTTGTCAGCTGCATCTTTAGATATAGACTTCTTATTGTGACCCTTTCTGCGCTGTCGTCGAGTTGGAGGGGTAAATGAAGCGAAGGAAGTGCAACACCATCCCCCAACACGACAAGTTGTGTCCTCAAGAGTCAGGTGATCAGTCTATAAATTCATATTCTATTATTGAAATAATAGATTTCCCCTTTATATTTTAAAGTCTATGGTACTCTTCAACCTTTTTCGCACTATAACACTATTTGTCATCCTTATACATATACACGTTATATGCTGCCTTTTTGGCTAGGCTATTATATAGAAGAATGTGACTCGCACTCGATCCAATGTCCAGTCAGATGATTATAATAAAGGTTATAAAATGTATTGAAACAATCAAATGAAACAGGAATACTTGTTACAGATCATCAGTGAGTACTAACTAACTGATAGATACTAGCTAGGCTTGAAGTTTCGGTAACACTTTATTTTGATAGTCCACTTTAGACATTTAACTAACTATAAGTAACTTTGCCGCTACATGTCAACTAACTATCATTAGAGTATCAGTAGACTGTCTGCTTAATATCTGCTAACACTTTATTTTGTTGGTCCCCCAACAGATATTGACTTAGCAACTATAAGTCAACTTGTTCTCCTAACCTGAACCCTAACACCTAACCATAACCTAACAGTCTACAACAGCCTACTAAAACTCTAATGACAGTAAGTTGACATGTAGTCGAAAAGTTGACAGTCAGTCGCATGACAGTCACATTAGCATCTGATTTACTTCCACATATGAACGAGGCCTGAAACCGATCTTGAAATATCCGAATGCATGCGTTTTTTCCCCCCTGTTTACACTGTCATTGAACACATCCGGTCTGTGTATAAGTAAAAAATCAGAATTGGGTCACATTTCACTGACAGTGTAAAGAGATTTTGACCTAGTCGCCTTGCCATATCAATTTGGCCTTTGACGTCGCACAGATCTATATTCCTGCCCATTTCTCCTGCGTCCAACACATAGATTATGAGAACGGATTACCATCTAATACACCCAGACCTTATTATGTTGTCTGAATAGGAAATGATCAACAATATTCACTTCACCTGTGACTGGTCATAATGTTTTGGCTCATCAGTGTATCCATTTTTGCAAAAAAAGTTGCTACCTTAAATTTTAACTACATTCAACTTGGTTATACAAGTCATTTTAACTTAAATTATATTAAATTGACTTAATTATCTTAGTTGAAATGTTCAAAAGTTGAAATCGATGAGTAATTATGATGTTACTTGTTATGTACTTCTGTTAAAACATCAAACATTATGTTAAAACATAAATTGCCATGACTTACTGTTCATATATCTTACAGTGTTGTTTTAAAACTATTATTTTACTATGCATCAAGATGGCCCCATCCATTATGTATACTTTACATAGACAGACTATGTTCACTATTTGCATAATTACTTTTGCAACAAAATTAATGGATTGGTAAAAGATTCCAACTCACTAAGCCATGTGTATAATACGTATTTCTACAAAGTCATATTTCTGTATTCAACCATAGTAAAATCACCACCTGCAATGCAAACATGGTTTTAAATGGACAAAACTGAGGTAGTTTGGCTGACAAACATTTTATTGACAATAATTTTCATAAATGTAATTTACATTTAGATGCACTGCAAAAATGGACCATAACAAACAGTACATTTAGAACACATAAACAGATGAAAGAGTAACACTTTAAACACAAAAGTTTTGACTTTCATGTAAATGTATCTTGTTTTAAGAATGCTTAGATATTTTAGCTGGAAATCGAGACAAATAAATTTCAATGAACTAATTGGGTACACTCTTAGAAGGACTGTGTAGAAAAATTACACAAAATATGTGTAACACCCTATGTACACATTTTGTGTCAATATTAACATAAAATGTGAAGAAAAATTCTATTTTACACATATCTGTGTGTAGTTTAAAATTAACACAACTTGGGAATTTAACTCAAAGCAACCTGTCTATGCATTTAACACATCGACAGATTTAACACCTATTTCGCAAAAATGGCCGCCGAAACCTGAAGTAGGGTAAACTTTTTTCCGGGGACAGCGCTAGCAGTTGCAGTCGGAGGACAAATGCCCAAATGGGTTACCTTTTAATCTTTCAAACCAAAGAAGAAACAACCATATGTATCACTTCAAAGCTTTTCGTGTTGTCACGGAACAACTGTGGAGAAGTTTAATCACGCCAGACGCGTGTGAAAGAGGAAGCAGATGTTGAAATGTAGTCTTGATGCCGGTTCGGGACCGATGCTTTGAAAAAACAGTCCAGGCTTTGATTACATCTCCATAAGCAGGGTGAACCTTCCAACACATTCAAACTAAAATTAAGACATTTATTACACTATTTGACGGCCTTAAAATAATGAAAAGGTAATTTAGGGTGTATTCACACCTGCCTTGTTTGGTTCGATTGAATCAAACTCTAGTTCGTTTGCCCCCTTGGTGCGGACCTTTTGGGCAGGTGTGAATACAGCATAAGACATAAGGACAGGGGGACCCTGATATTGACGGAAATCCGTCGTACTCCCATAACGATGGATAAACTTACATACCTTATATTGGTAAATATTGTCTCAACATTTTTAAATATATGAAAATTACTAATATGCAATATATGTTTTAACGCCATATAATTCTGTATGCTTTCAAATATACTATTAAACCATTTATGATAAGATTTAATTTCTTTTCATTAGGGAACCCCAGACAGTTAATATTGTGTAACATCATGATTTTTTAAAATTACTAATTAGTCCAGGAGATTGCATGAATGAACGAAGTGAGTATTACATGTTTTTTTAAATCATGATGTTACACAATATTTAACTGTCTGAAAGATTTTGACTGTTATGAAAAGAACATAATTCCATAAATGTTTTAACAACAGTCACTAGATTTCACTCATAGCTTACAATCAGGCATCATTTCAATTTATGTATTTATTGTTTTTCGATATATTTACATTTAATGTGAGAAGTTATCAAGTGTCATGCCATTTATGAATGGAACTTTATGTAAGCAAACGTCAAGAATTTGTAACTTGTCCAATTTCAATGTTTTCACAGCTCCCTGAAAACTATCAACAAAACTGAAAACATCTGCTATTCTTACTTTTGTCAGATATATGAATGATTGAGAGAAAACAAGCTGTTCACAGTCCATTTTGAGAATGTCGATCGTCGTATTGTTGTAGTCTGTGTCTGACGTAACTTCTCCCAGTTGTTCCATGAAAACACGGAAAGCTGTGAAGTGATAAATTACTTAGGTTGTTTCTTCTTTGGGTTGACATAAAACATCATAAAAAGGTAAGCAACAGGACGGACCGCTTTCTGCATATCTGTCCACCGACTGCAACTGTCACAGGCTTTCACCGGAAAAAAGTTTACCCTACTTCCGGCCTCTGTCGCCATCTTGTGAAATATGTGTTATTTTTATAACGAGAGTCGTGACCGTTTTTTAAATTAGGTCTAGTGACTTTGAGTGCTCAGAATCAAGCTGCAGTCAGTTCAAGAGGAGATAATTTGACAGCAACTATTTTGTTTTTACTTCTAGCTATATTGTTGAAAATAAAACGTTTATAACATCACTTCAATGTCGACTAACGTCCCTTCGTGTACAAACTGTTTGTGAAAACCACCTTTTTACCAGAGAGGATGATTCGCGCCTTATCACGCCGGTGATACTAATAACGTTACATTCTTGAGGTAAGCTGTACTTCAGTTCATATTTTTACTTATGTTTAGTATTTACAAAAAACAATAATTTCTGCTACTGTTATTTTAATACTGGTTTAAAAGATAGTTTACGACGAGATTTTGAGGGCAAAAAACAAAAAAACTTCCACTGTCAATAGTGTAAGTTAACCTTAGCTGAAGCACGAATAAGTTAAACCAAGCCAGTTTATGTTAGCGCTGCGAATTTCGGGAAAACCCGATTCAAAATCGACATACATTTTTTTCCACTTTCACACGAAACTCCCGATAATGAAGAGATTTTTACAAATGAATGTATTGTGCACGCCAAATGGTGTCAAGAAATATTAACGTTAACTGTTAAACGTGACTGCACCTTTAGACTGTAACGTTATGTTGTACTCGATTTACAATACACTAAATGTTAAATGTTAACTTGCCTGTAATGATCTACTCTTTATTGTTTTGATTATGCTATAACGTAACCTAAACCTAAGCTATATAAAACTGGTGCTGTGCAGGCAGTTTAGGTAAGGTAACGTTACACATCGCTTATAAAACCATTAAATGCAAATGCCAACTTAATATCAAATGAGTGACTTTTGCATTATGTCTAATATTATTACACAGCAAGTGAACCAATCAGAAGATGGACAATTTTCTTTGTCTCACCAGATTGAATTTATTCAGGTAAGCATTGCAGTAAAACTCAGTAAATCATCAATTCATATCAAATGAAGCATTATAAATAACTATAGTTTTATTTTTACATTATTTTGATCTATTATTAGGCCGAAGAGTCCCACCTGAACAGATGAATAGTCCGACCTGACCAGGAAGGTGCCTAATGATTGCAGCATATCAGCGCACAGGTGGGTTTACTACCTAGGGAAAGAAGAAAGATCATCTTTTTGTAGTTTACATAGAGACAATAATAGTATCGTTTTCAAAAATGTGCACTTTGAACATGTTTTCCAAAGGTTTGTGTTTTCAGACCACCAAAGCAGTTGTGGTGTAAATGAACAGCCAAAATGCATACAAAGTTTCCCGCATTTAGTTGAAAACTGTTGTGTAAATGGCCAGTAAAGGTATGATAGTTAGAAAAATAAAAGATTAAGTTTAAAAAAAAAATAATGTTGATTTTACTGCATTTAAAGGGATGCTTCACCGTTTTTTTCTTATTAAACTATGTTCCTTTAACTAAGACATTGTCTTTCATGTTATCAGTGTGAAGCTGCTTTGATACAATCTGTATTGTGAAAAGCGCTATATAAATAAATGTGACTTAAGACGAGTTGATGCATACCTCTCTCGTCTCAGTGCGTGCACTTAATCGCTCTGGCGCGCGAGACACTTTGATAGCACTTAACTAGCCCAGTTCATTCAATATGGGCCAAGCAGAGAAGCGACCAAACACTTTTGTATGCAATATATTTTCCTGGGTAGGATGGGTGAAATGTTTACCTCTAGTATGAAAGTCCCCTAGTAAATAATTGTATACCTTTGATTACCAAAATGACATATTTGAATGTTTATGAATGTTATGAATATGTAAATTACACCCGTTTCCACTCACTCACACCATCTCAGAGATCCACTCATTGACGATCACACTTTGACCTGATTGATTACAAGGTAGTTTGTGACGTCACAAACACCAGTGATTTCAAACCGTGTTTTTGAGACTGTCTTTGGTTCACTTCAGTTTTGAGGAGAAAATACTCAGCAATGGTGTTGACATAAATCAGCACATGGTTTGACTTAAAGCCACAATATGTATTTTTTCTGCATTAAAAATAGCAAAAATAATTGTATCTATGTTATATATTTCTGTTAGATGTGTACTTACATTATCCCGACAGTTTCCAACAAATTTCAAATACGGAGAAATTTATAGTTTAATTCGAAGACACGGGACGTTTCTTTATTTCCGTTTCGTCGCCCGTCTATGGCGTCATATAACCTTTGACTCCTCTATTTTCTTTAACTTCCTTGCGGAACCCGGCGAAACCGTCAAACACAAAGGGGAACACTGGACTACCGCCAATAAAGCAAAGAAAATGACGAAGAAAAAAAAGTAGTACGTATTTTTATGTGTGTAATTCACGTGCCCGCTCACGAGTGCTCACTCTTAACAGACACACTGTCCCGCGGTGCTGCTCGCGCATAAAGCGCTCCCTGTTCACAGTAACCGTGTCGTCTCATTTAAAACAGCCAACTGTTGCTGTTAGCGAGCCGCGCACATTGAATACTCATATGAGTCAGGCTGCGAATGTATGTGCCCGCTTCAGCGCGCTCATGCTTACTAAATAAACGCCTCACCTCCGGCGCCGCGCACTCACTACATTCCCTTTAGCACATAGTGGATGAATAACGCAAACCCAGTCAAATGTTTGACTGCAGTAACTTATGTGTTTTATAATCCGGTGTGCTCTATATATGAAAAATTTTCTAAAATAGGTCATTCATTGAAGTAGCGTAATATTAATATTTATATTCGTCTGTATAATAGTTATGGACCACGATTACGCTTTGCCTGCACGTTCTGCTGCTACAGCCAGCTCATTAGCTAAAGCTCAAACGTACCTGAAAAATATGACCCGAGAAGTGTTTGGGACAGGAGAAGCATGACACAGGTAAACATTGGGGTTGCATTTAAAGCTTCTTGACAAGCTAAATCTACAGAGAGATGCCGTATATCCGTATATTTTGTGAAACGATGATGTCATGTCATGAGCTGAGCTGGTTGTCATTGACAGCGACAACAACTCCCGTGAGCCCACGCTCTTTACCGACGTCATCAAAGTACGTCTTTGTTATTATTTTAAACGAGTGACCCCTGGTGGCCAAAAAATCGCATACTGTACGTTTAAAGCATATTAAAAAGACCACATAAACATATGGCCTCGTTTTCACCACAGGGAGACTTTAAGAGGTTCATGTCATGAAGTTATCTTTGAAAATCAAACGAAAAACAAGGATTATAGCTGCTTGCGTTGCTTAATGGTAAACATGATATAGTTGCCTTAACAAGAATGTTTAAGTTCAAAGTTAAGTTCAGACTACCTGTTACTCACTAGATAACAGTTTTTAAGTTGCCTCAACTGGAGTGAATTGGTTCACTTTAAAAGTTGAGTGTGAAAGTGCTTTATTTGTTCAAGTAGGCTCAACTAGTTTTTTTTTAGTTGCTTTGACTGAAACATTATCCCAGAAGACAATATCATTATCACAAGACTAATGAGGTCTTAGAAGAAGTCAAAAACATGACGGATAAGAGGTTGATCACTGAAACCTCTAAAGTGAATATAATAGCATGGTGGGCGTTCAGTTGTGCAAGTAGCATTTGAATATGTTCAGCGTCAGCGTCATAAAACAGTATCAGATCTCATTGTTGCCTCAGAAACATAGTTGGCCAGGTTGGCACAAACCTTGTCTGTGTGAGGAACGCCAGATATTTCATCTCAACGCCATGTGAGTTGGCCACTTTTGACGTTTTATTGTACTGTGTTTACTCTGTCAGTCATGTGAAGGTGAAAACTAATTAATCATCATTATTGTGAATCCTGTTTTTCAGTCTTGTTGTTTGATCTTAAAAACAAATGTGAAAATTTGGAAATTGCTTTTTTAAGCTTCACTTTATGTTTCCTTTTAGACGTCAGCAAAATTCGTTTGGAGGCAAACATGACCACTATTTCTGTCAACCAAACATTCCAGGTCTATGAATGTCTTGACGTCTACCTAGGGACTGTAATATCGATGAGCTCTTTAGTTTTAGACTTAATGTTCTTTGTGCCTTTACATATCTGGATCCTCTCCATGTGCTTAAAGGATTTGACTAAAGGGAAGGCCATTCCAGCTTCTGACATCTTTACAGTTGTCTTGTCTCTAATGGAAATTATTTCATTCTTTGGCTTTTTCATGTGTATTATTTCACTTGTTTTTGATATTTCTTGGACTATGTACATAGCTGTGTTCATGCTTGGGAAATACCTGATTGGACGGCCCTTAATGAACAGCTTGATTTGTCTGGAGCGCCTCGTTGCTGTCGTCTATCCTGTGCTTTTCCACAAGTTCAGCACTCTGAGACTCCGATGCATATGTGTTGCAATGGCCTGGCTGGTGACCTGGTCATTTGGGGCATATTCCATTCTCAGTTTTCCCCAAATCCCAATGCAAGTCTACAGTATCTTTCTCATGGTCTGTCTCTTGTGCATCACTGCCTGTAGTCTGGGACTGCTGAAGGCTCTGTTGAAACCCAGTCCTGGTAATAAAGAGACGGAAAGAATGCACAATAAGAAAAAGAGGGCCTTCTGGGTCATAACAAGCATTCTAGTTAATTTGTTTGGGTCTTATTTCTCAATTTTGATAGTTACAGTGATCAAGAAAAACATTCCTTATGACACATTTTGTTTGTTAGGAGGCATTAGCATGTGGTTTCTGAGACCAAGTAGTGCTATACAACCTATGTTGTATTTGTCCAAGTACAACAAACTGCCTTCATGTATTAAAAAAACATGAACAATATTAATTTAAAGGGAAATTAATGTAGACAAAAGTAAATACTGTAGCCTAACTTTTTAAAGTAAAAAGCAAAAGCCTTTTTAAAATTATTTTATGAATTTGTGTTTTAAAGATGAGACCTGTTAACTTATTGAGTGATTTTCCCTTATGAACTGGGGTTGTGAGTTTTGTTTTAAACACTTCATTTCACAATTTTGTTTCCTTTGTACCTACAATATTCAGTTCAAACCAAGTTTTTTGTGTTTTCCTGCCTTAGTTATAGTTAGTTATATTTGTTTAAATAAACTAAAACATTATTTTACCCTTCATCAAACTTCTTTATCATTGGACATATAGCATGACAACATGTTTCAAATTAGCTTGACTGAAAGCGTCTCAGGTTACAACTGTAACCTATGTTCCCTGAGAACAGGGAACGAGACAATACGTCGAATGACGCTATGGGGAACGCCTCAGGCGTGACAGGTGTCTGAAATCAAATATCAACTCACAGTAATCAGGTTGACCGGCGACAGCCCGTGCATCATCAGCTTGAATGATGAGCGCGTCAATCTGGATGTATAAGAAGGGCGCCTTGAAACCGTGACAACATCCTATCGTCTGAAGGGACTGTTGCAGGCAGGCCCCGAGGCATGGCAACGAGACGTATTGTCTCGTTCCCTGTTCTCAGGGAACATAGGTTACAGTTGTAACCTGAGACGTTCCCTTTCGAAGGGAACTCAACAATACGTCGAATGACGCTATGGGGAACGAAATACCCACTCCGCCATGCTGAGGGGAGTGCATGCCGAAAGGCAGTGACAACTGTCAGAACCAGTAATTCCAAGAAACACTGAAACCACTCACTCTATGTTACATCGGGCTGTCAGTGACAGCACTCCCTACCGGTCATAGCCCAAGCTAATGAACCGAGAAAAACCAGAACGTAATAACGTGAGTAAATCAGGGCCAGCTCAAAGGCTTTAGGACCACAACTTCAAAATAGAAGGGGTCCCTTCTAGGGAGTGTGGCTAGGGGGCCAAAGAGACCCCCAGCCAGTCACTATTCAGGAGAACACTCCTCCTGAAATGCCCCCAGGCTGGCCTGGTGATCTGTACTAAGACACACAGTCTGGCCATAGCCTGTCCGTCCAAGACAGAGCCTCTGGAAATTGCCTAGAAAAGGCATCCAAAAACTGAAGGCCCGCGAAGCTGGCGGAAACCATCGAGTTTCGGATCACAGAGACGGGATCCTCCGGAGAGTGTGACTCAACCTCGAACCAATGGGAATCGTACACTCAATCCACGAGTTTCCACCCAGTGCTCGCTTTTGAGCACTGAGGAAGTAAGAGAGGGATCAAAAATCAGAAAGGTCAAAGAGACCTAAGACCTGATGACCCCATGTGTGGGGAGCTCCGATACATGAGGGCTCATGTCAGGAAGGCCGTACGTTGTGCGGCCTGAAACCCAACGACCACAGCATGTGGAAGCTCATCCTTCAGGAAAGCCAGAGGCTAGAAACCTGACAGACCCACAATGTTGGGCTACCTCGAAAAAGGTCTAATCAGACCTAAAACCACAGTTGTGGGAGATAGCTTGAACAAGGGAAGTGCCTGTCGTAATGTATTGCGACAAAGACACATCTACAGTGGGACCCAAAGTGAAGAACCGGAGTCTGAACCACATAAGAAGGGACCGAAGCATACCGCGCGTGACCCTCACCATATGAAATGGATTTTAAAAACTGCACAAGACATCTCGTCAGGTGACTTACCACAATAATAGGTGAAGTATGGGTTTGTGTACTTCACTCTGAATTCAGGAAGGCCTGTTGAGGCCTGTAACCTGGCGTCCACAGTGTGTGGGAGCTCATGGCCAGGAAGGCCTGGTAAGGCCTGTAACCTGGCGACCACAGTATGCGGGAGCTCGTAACCTGGCGACCACAGTATGTGGGAGCTCATAACCAGGAAGGCCTAGTGAGGCCTGTAACCTGGCGACCACATCCGGTGGGAGCTCGTACTCAGGAAGGTCAGTGAGACCCAGCCTGGTGTACCTGAAAAACCACACCAAATGGGAGCTACTTCCAGAAGTTAGCTCTTAAGAACTCTTAAAGTGGGACCCGAGGAAAGACCGGGGTCTGAGCCACATAAGAAGGGACCGAAGCATACTGCGCGTGACCCTCACCATAAGAAATGGATTTTAAAAAGTGCACAGGACATCTCGTCGGGTGACTTACCACAATAATAGGTGAAGTATGGGTTTGTGTACTTCACTCTGAATTCAGGAAGGCCTGGTGAGGCCTGTAACCCAGCAACCACAATATGTGGGAGCTCATAACCAGGAAGGCCTGTTGAGGCCTGTAACCTGGCGACCACAGTGTGTGGGAGCTCATGACCAGGAAGGCCTGGTAAGGCCTGTAACCTGGCGACCACATTGGGTGGGAGCTCGTACTCAGGAAGGTCAGTGAGACCCAGCCTGGTGACCACAACCTGTGGGAGCTTACTCCACCAAGTGGAAGCTACTTCTTCCAGAAGTTAGCCAGAGAAGGGCGTCCCTGTAGCCAGTGACAGGACGCCACTTAAAGTGGGACCCAAGGGAAGACCGGGGTCTGAGCCACATAAGAAGGGACCGTAGCATACCACGCGTGACCCTTCCCATACAAAATGGATTTTAGAAAGTACACAAGACATCCCGTCATGTGATTTACCACAATAATAGGTGAAGTAGGGGTTAGTGTACTTCACTCTGAATTCAGAAAGGCCGAACTTGAGGCCTGTAACCTGGCAGCCACAACAAGTGGGAACCCATAATCAGGAAGGCCTGACAAGGCCTAACACCCGATAGTCCCAATGCATGGGGAGCTCACATTCAGGAAGGCCGCTGAGGCCTGCAGCCTGACATGTGAAGACTCACCACTACAACTTAGCGACCACGAAAAGTGGGGGTTTCACATTCAGGAAGGCCTGGTGAAGCCTGCAACCTGACATGTGACAACTCACAACCAGGAAGGCCAATGAAGCCTGAAGCCTGGTGACCACAGAGTGGGAGCAAAGTGCTCAGGGAAGGTGGTGAGGCTGTAGTCTGGCTACCGCATCATGTGGGAGCCCACATTCAGGAAGGCTGGGTGAGGCCTGTAAACTGACTACCATAGTATATGGGAACTCATAACCAGGAAGGCCCCTTTGAGGCCTGTAACCTAGCAACCACAATGTGTGGGAGCTCATCACCAGGAAGGCCTGGTGAGGCCTATAACCTGACCACCACAGAAAGTGGGAACTCATAACCAGGAAGGCCCCTTTGAGGCCTGTAACCTAGCAACCACAATGTGTGGGAGCTCATAACCAGGAAGGCCTGGTGAGGCCTGTAACCTGGCGACCACAATGTGTGGGAGCTCATAACCAGGAAGGCCTGGTGAGGCCTTTAACCTGGCGACCACAGTACGTGAGAGCTCGTATCCTGGTGACCACAGTATGTGGGAGCTCATAACCAAGAAGGCCTGGTGAGGCCTGTAACCTGGCGACCACAGTATGTGGGAGCTCATAACCAGGAAGGCCTGGTGAGGCCTATAACCTGGCAACCACAGTATGTGGGAGCTCATAACCAGGAAGGCCTGGTGAGGCCTGTAACCTGGCGACCACAATGTGTGGGAGCTCATAACCAGGAAGGCCTGGTGAGGCCTATAACCTGGCAACCACAGTATGTGGGAGCTCATAACCAGGAAGGCCTGGTGAAGCCTGTAACCCAGCGACCACAGCATGTGGGAGCTCATAACCAAGAAGGCCTGGTGAGGCCTGTAACCCGGTGACCACAATCAGTGGGAGCTCATAACCAGGAAGGCCTGGTGAGGCCTGTAACCTGGCAACCACAGTATGTGGGAGCTCCCACAGATGTCTCTCCGTGGCCACCATAGCACCGACAGAACAGCAGCTTGCTTGGTGGCCCGGAGTCCCGCAACAGATCGGTCTGGTAGGCCTGAGGACCACAAGGGCGTGCAGAACCGCACCTGCCTGACCTGCTGCCGTGTACGCTCTGTCATTCAAGCATGAAGATGTCTTGAGCAGCTTGGATGACAGGGTCAGAGCTCTTAGTGAAGAGGACCAACCAGAGACGAGATAGTTAGCCAACGTCTCGTCCACTGGCGGCCTCGACACTTATCCGTTCTCCACGGCTCCCTCCACAGCAGCGAAACTAGCCCGCTGATGCAGATAGAGACGTGAGGAGAACGGATTCTTCCATACCCTCTCGATCCCAGCGTGGAGATCGGAAACGAATGGAAGGCTCATCCGGGCTGGTGGCTTATGGGTGGGGAGGAACTAGCCATCCAAAATACCATGAGCGGGTTCCTCCCAGACGCGCCTCCACTGCAACAGCAATCTGTCTGAGGCGCGCCCCATAATGTCAACCAGCTCAGCGTACACTGGGCAGGAGGGCTGAAATGATTCGGTCTCAACCAAACTGACATCCTTTTCTATATATATATATATATATATATATATATATATATATATATATATATATTACAGCCAACTCCTGCCCTGCCCAAAGAGAACAGTTACAGATTCACCAAAGAGAGAGAGCGCTCATTTTCTCTCTTCTTAGATGTTCAACATTAATCTGTAACTCACCCTCGTCAGCTGGTAGATCATCCGCGAGGTTAACGCCCCTCTCCCGATAATCTGCCAGCTCCATCTGAAAGCTCCACGAGCTCAACCGCCACTGAGCCTCAGCCCGAGCGGGAACCGGAACCGCGGGGTTCAGATGCCGCGCCCACTTCCCTCGAGAAGTGGGTCAGACGAGAGCAGAGAGTTCTGAAAGGAAAAACTCTCCGTTCGCGCAAAAAACTCCCTCGAGAGCTTCCCGCGAATGCTCTTCTCTCAGGCAGAACACGCACAGATCGTGTGAATCCTCCGGTGTCAAATATCTGGACACAAGTCGGCACACTCGCGCAAAGTGTTTCTCCACGTCTCTGCGCGCTTAATCGTTGATACTATCACACAGACAAACAGTCCCTGAAGACGAAAAGATGTTGTCACGGTTTCAAGGCGCCCTTCTTATACATCCAGATTGACGCGCTCATCATTCAAGCTGATGATGCACGGGCTGTCGCCGGTCAACCTGATTACTGTGAGTTGATATTTGATTTCAGACACCTGTCACGCCTGAGGCGTTCCCCATAGCGTCATTCGACGTATTGTTGAGTTCCCTTCGAAAGGGAACTTACAGTTTCGCTCTAGATCGGCTGCTGCCGAATACTGAGACATTCAGGTAGGCTAATTCACTCGCCTAATCTCTCTCTCTCTCTCTCTCTCTCTCTCTCTCTGTCACTCACTCTCTCTCAATTAGTTTCTGCATTGGTCTGCTATCAATAGCTCAAGCCTCCGTTACTAGCTCTAAAATGACGTTTTGGAATTAGCAATTGAGGCATGCAATTAGATGCATAAGTAATTAGTATTACAAATAAGAGCATTTTAAGGACAAAAACCTGACAACTGTTTTGAAATATATCATTTGAACAATGTTTTGAGGTGTGGTTACTGTAGTATAAGCAGAATAATTGACTCCGATCCATTGAATTATTAGAAAATAATGCACACCCGAGGTTTTGTGTCTTAAATGCATTACCACCTCAGGTTAGCATAATTTTCTAATAATTCAGCTTATGTAAATTATGCCTAATGTATCTCGGGTAGAAGAAAAATGTTTGTGCTTAAATATATGCAAAGCAGAATTTAGGTTATAGTTTTGTATGCATTTCCACACAGCTGCTACTGTACATTTTTGTTTTTTTCCAATCACACATTTTCTTCTCTAATTCCCCCATGGGTCTCTGAATTAGAGGAGTGACTAAAACAGCTATATATATAATATTTACACAGGCAATATATTCACACAACACACTACAGGGTGCACAGCATGTGTGAGTATGTGAAGGCTTTTTTTTTCCTCTTTGAGGTTTCAAAAGTCTATATGATACATTTCTATTGCTGTTAGTTTTTGAATTATGTTGTTGTGGTGGATGATTTATCATCATAAAGATGTGAAATATAATATGGATTAATATTCAATAAATTCCCATAATTGACATGGAATTAATATAATTTTATTTCTTTATTTATTTGACATAATCTTATTTAACACCATTCCAGGCAGATAACAAAGGAACATCGAGAAAATATGGCAGTGAACAACACTATGGATTGTTTATCCAACTGCACTTTCCCATCTAAAACAAATTATTCTGATGACCCATTTTATGAGTGCATGGACTCTTATCCAGGAAATATTCTCAGTGCTACCAGTTTACTGTTGAACACTGTTTTTTTGTTGCCTGTGAACTGCTGGATTCTGTGGCTGGTGAGGAGAACTGCCAATGTTGCATCCTCAGACTTTGTCATTTTGAACCAGTCTGTTGCTGACGTCATTAATGAGGTTTCCCTCGTTATTTTTGTGATAGGTTCTTTCCTAAATAAGAAAGCTCTTATTCTTACCTCCATTTTCCTGTGCAGTACATTCCTAGTGGGTCGACCACTCTTTCAAACCGTTTTCTGTGTGGAGCGATACCTGGCTGTGGTCCATCCACTGGTCTACCTAAAATACACCAGAAACACTAACATAAAACTGCTGTTAGTTGTGCTTGTCTGGCTGATTATCCTGATGGTTGGACTGCTTATTGTGGATTCCTACCCTAAAATGCCTATATGGCTTTGCATGGGACTATATCTGGCAATGTTAGTTGTGTGTTCATCTTGCTCTGTCATGATTTTATGGGTTTTGAAGAGGCCAAAGCCAGGAGACGGAGGGAAAGAAGCAGGATATCAACTGAAGAGAAAGGCTTTTATAGCCGTCACAGTCATCTTGATGACCCTGGTGTTCGGCTATGGGACAGTCTCATGTGTTATTGTACTGAGGGATCAACTTCCATATCACACTTATTGTTTAGTTCTAGGCTTAAGTTGGTGGACCCTTTTGCCAAGTGCTGCAGTTCAACCTTATCTCTATCTGTCAAAAGTGGATAAAGTTTTTTCTGTCCTGAACTTTTTGAAGAAAATATATAAAAGTTTTGCATAGTGGAAATGCATTACCATTTTAAACTATCGAGTTCATTAAAGAATCAGTTGTGATCATTTCATGCAGAGTACAAATAATAAAAGCATTGTTGCAACGACCATCTGGCGTCTCAGTGATTTTTCCAATAAAGTTTGAAAACGAAACAAAATGTTTTAATTTTGAACAGTAAATCTGTTGGTTCATCAACTTTAATTTATTGCTTAAAAGTGTACTAAACTACACTTCCCTCAGCCGTTGAAGAAACACCCTCACAGCAGCAATAATGATAAATAAAAAAATTGTTGTTTACTGCCAAGGTAATACAATTTTTATAGAATTACCAAATAATCATGGCTTTAGTTTTATTAAAGTTTAAATATAATTTATTGCTATCCATCCATTTTTTTAATATTCTTTAGTTTAATATTTATAACATTAATAACCTTATAATTATTATCACAACAGAAAATGTTTGTGTCATCTGCAAACAAAACACAGTTAAGTCATTTTGAATCATTAAATAAATCATTGATGTACAAGTTGAATAATTTAGGGCCCAACGTTGACCCCTGGGGGACTGTACAAGAAATGACACGACAGTTAGATGAGGACTGCACATATTGTTCTCTGTCACTTCAGTAGCTTTTTACCCAGTTTCCAGCCACGCCTCGTATACCATACCTTCCTAGTTTCTTGAGTAGCATTGCATGATTGATAGTGTCAAAGGCTTTTTCAAATCAATAAATACATTTTTTTTTATCAAATATTTCATTTGATAATTCTTGCATCAATTGAAGCCATAGATCTTTTGTGTCTGAATCCATATTGACTTTCATTAATCAGTTTATTTATCAACAAATTTTTCTAATTGAGTATTTAATATTTTTTGTAGGATTTTTGAGTGTTTAAATTATATAAGTATACAATTAGTATACTTCTGTGGTAGTGATACAGCTCTCAAATTGTACCAACCCCGTAAGACCCCTGAAGGTAGTAATTAATGACTTAATTTTCATTTTTGGGTGAACTATCCCTTTAATCCTGGCCTGTCCCTGCTCTCTTGCAGCATAGCAGGCTCATAATTATATTCCTGCTGTGGTCCATCATACGAGTAAGTATTTCCTCAGTGCAATCTTCGTGTTGTTTGAATTGACCGCTCTCCCGCCCATTACGTCATACCCGCCACGCCCATTTTCAGATGCGGAAGTAAAATTTTCTCACAAAAACGACTCCAGAAGCTACTGTAGCGTATTTATAAGTAAATTTGAAAGAAAGTCTAGTTCCCATATTATTTTTCTATACATTGACTCGGGTATCCTGCAATATGCCGTTTAACTTTACTATTCTGCCATCAATGGCTCAAGCCTCCATTACTAGCTCTAAAATTACATTTTGAAAATAGCAATGGAGGCATGCAATTTGATGCACAGAAAATTAGAATTACACATAAGAGCATTTTAGGACAAAAACCTGACAACTGTTATGAAATACATCATTTAAACAATGTTTTGAGGTGTGGTAACTGTAGTATCCACAAGTTTCCTACGGCCCTTGAGGCCTTGCGTCAAAAGTGGGCGCGTCTTCCGGTTCAAAGTAAACAAAGCGCGACTTGACACTCGTTCATTCAACAGTTGACAGTCATTCAAGTTATAGCGATCCAAACTAGCTAACGATGTGGGAACACAACCTCAACGAAATGAAAAAGGGTGAAATAACAGTACCTTTACCCTCCGCAGTAGTTGATTGGGAGTATTATAATAGAGTGCCGAAGTTACGACGTCACTCTGTAGGCCAAAACGCGGAAGTGAGTTAGCATTTTAGCATTCCAGTTCCCTCGCTCTAAAGTCTATGGGATTTTTGAATGGGTTTTTGCTAAATCGCCTGAAATAAGGTCTCTGGTGAACAAAGCCTCTAAATATTTTCACGTTTTGATCTATGATACAGAACACACAGTTATAACCTGCTTGTTTTTTTTTAACTTTATTGTGTCTGATTGTGTTTTTTAAAATCTTTATATAGGCTTCAAAATGTATACATTTTGGATTAACTTGTAAAGATTATCTTGCTAGACAAAACGTGTAAGGGTCACAACCCTTTGTTAAACACAGATCTTATTTTTTGCGATTTTCCAAAAGTCTATGGGGAAAATGCATTGATTTTCGACCGAGGGAACCCATGCGCCGCTAGCTTCCGGGTTGTCCTACAAAGTGACGTCATCACTTCGGCACTCTATAACATTATTAATAATCAATACTCATCAAGGCATGGTGACAGACAGATGTGTGAGCTGACAAATAATTAAAAGAAAAAATACACACTTAGTCATTGTGCTTTGTAGTTTATTCAAAATTATAAATGAATGTGCCACTTGAATACATTAACTGGCACATTTGGTATTCTGTCAACTCAGGCTTTGATCCTGAGTTTAGGTGTAACATCAGTAGCGAACAGCCAATCACATGCTGATAGAGTTTATAGAATATTAAGAATTTAAACAAATGTACACAGGAAGATTCGTCGTCTTTTGGGAGGTGATGGAAACTGCAGTCGTTGGCAGGATCACTCTGATTTCTTTTTCGGCTTATGTTCAAAACAATCACGTTTAAGCCACTCAATTAATTTAGTCCGGTTATACATACTGTCACGGGGTGTGGGTGCAGGAGTGCAGGAGTGCAGGCAGAAGGAACAGGAGGCGTCCAGGTTAACACGAGGATCTATATATAAATTACAGGCAGGAAGACGGGGTAACACCGGGTAATATGCAACACAAGAACAACAGGAACGGAGTAACATTAACATCGACCGACAAAGACAGAATGAAACTGAGGGAACTAAATACACAGATGAATCAAACATAATGGAGTGGAAACAGGTGAAACAGATGATCAAAACGAGGAACAGGTGGCTGATGAGGGAGTGAGTTCAGGAGAGGAGACAAAAGGATTCTGGGAAGTGTAGTGCTGATGACAAGACAGACTGGTGCAAACGGAGGACTGTGACACATACAACCGCGAACAGCACATGTTGTCCCTGAGCTCCGTGACGACATCTCTCATAAAGATTTGCGTCTTTAAATAGTAAAATAATTCTCCGAAAAACAGCTAGCCTCTTTGCTAACTAACACACATAATACCATTGGAATGCTACTTCCGCCGCCTTACCGGAAGTTTCACCCACTTTATTTTTTCCAGGAGCGCCACTCGGAAACTTGTGGATAGGAATTATTAAGTATTTATAGTATTAGAAAATAATACACACCCAAGGTTTTGTGTCTTAAATGCATTACCACCTCAGGTTAGCATAATTGTCTAATAATTTAGTGGCTTATCTCAATATGCCTAACTTATCTCGGGTAGCAGAAAGATGTTTGACCCTAAATTTGGGCAAAGCAGAATTTAGGTTATAGTTTTTTATATATTTCAACACAGCTGCTATTATTACGTAGCATGGTAATGGAAGTAGCATGAAGATAGTGATGTGACATTTGAAGCGAGGCGTCGGAGCTTGTGTCGAGCAAAAAGGGGCGTGCCAGATGAAGCCGCGATTCGAGGCTTGTGTTGTTAACGTGAAAATCACGTGACTGATGACAAACGAGGCCTCGGTTTGTGTGAAAACGTCATCGGTTCGGTCTGAGTGTCGTTTGTTCGAATCTCGCGCCACCTTGTGGGTGTTGTCAGGAGTAATTGAATCAGTTGAAGTAGCGCCAGGGAGTCAGAGTTAGAGAGATGTTTCATCGTCGTTATTGTGCAATATATGTGTTAGGGCTTTATATTATTACATTATTAGGTTAGATTAGTTATAGTTTATTGTTAGTATTAATTATAGCTATTATAGTATTGTTATATTAATTAGATAAGATTATTTTGATTGCTTTGGATTTGGACTGGACTGGTTTTGGATTTGGATTGCCCTTTTGGAATTGTTTGCTTTTTGTGACCTAATCCTTTTTTCTTATAATAGAGCCAGCAAGAAAGAGCTTATTATTATTTTACTGTCTTGATATAGCTAATAATCCTCACTATATGGCTGTATAATATTTAATGTCTAAGCCTGAACACACTTGAAAAAATTCTGTTCCTCAATAAAAATAATGTCTAATCCTTCCTTCGGTCCTCTACGTCCCCAGTCCCATAAGTACAACACAGCACAAAAATAGTAACAGTTCAATACACAAAATCACCAGAAACAATTCTTAACCTTTACCACACCACACTTTTCTGTTGCACTTTACTTTATTACACTCCCTCCACCATAAGCACTGCACTCAACAGTGTAACTTTTATTGTTCATACTGTCACTATCCAAATAATTTATGAATAATTAATTAACTCTCTCTGTGTGTGTGTGTGTGTGTGTGTGTGAGAGAGAGAGAGAGAGAGAGAGAGAGAGAGAGTTGTCTCTGTAGAAGTAAGTTCAGACAGAATATACATATTTTATTTTATTCCCAGGCAATGGACAAATGTCTGCTCAGGTATTTGTATTATTGCAAATGAAAGGTTACAGACATTAACAGTGAGAAGAAAAAATAAAATAAAACGGGACAGGGGGGTGTATATGGACATCATAAGTCTGCTCAGGTCATCGCTTCAGAATTAAATAATTTGTTTGCTATTTCTTTGCACAGTAGCTAGGTGTCACTAGTGAGCAATACTGAATGAAGCTTCGAGTAATGAACCTTTGAGTGAAGCAATGGGCTGCGAGGTCTCAGTGGTTCAGGAAGCCTCATTTTGCCATCACTACATGAAGACGAAGGAAGATGATAATAATGGTGTTTAATGACAAAACTCTAAACACTTTACATTAACGCACCCATACACAAACGATAACCGACCAGGAGTGAGGGAGAACACGGGGTTTAAAGGTGCAATGTGTAACAAAGTTGAGTATCTATTAACAGAAATGCAATATGACATCCATAACTATGTTTTCAGTGGTGTATAAAGAACTTACTTAATTAGCCGTAATGTTTTTATTACCTTAGAATGAGACATTAATAGCTCCATAACCGCGGGAATCCCCTTCTATGAAGGTCGCCATGTTGTGACGTCATGTTTCTACCGTAGCCGAACGCGAACAAACAGCGCTACAGAACGCGTTTCATCACTACCTTGAAAGAGAAGTAGCGGAAAGCTGGAAGCTAGCCTTACACTCCATGAGTAGTGACTTTTCCCTTGTGAGTGGTGTAAAATATGTAGTTGGGATTGTTTCATGTAACTTAGTTCTCCCTCACTGTGTTATGGGTTTGTTATGTTGGGGATAGATGTGCTGTTACGTTCGTGAAACAGCTGATGATTAGTATTAATGTCATTGACTGTAAAACAGTACGTTACAGGAATCACTAACCCGTCGATAGAGACTTTTACTAAAGTCTTTTATCACTAAAGTCGATCGCGAAGAATTTTTAAAAATCAGAGAAAAAAAGCCTATTGTGTGTAGTAAATAGTATGTATGGGATGCGGAGATGACATGATTGTAACAGCGCGCGCAGTTCCGACCTTTGGACTCATGCGGACGCGTCCCAGCTCAGCCACAGTAACAGCTCATATTAGCCAGCTAAACTATTACTACCCTGTTTGAAAAAATATATAGCTGCTCCCTCGCTGTATTATGGGTTTGCTACAGTATGTGGGGAGAAATGTGCTGCTGGTTACGTTTGTGAGATAATCAGCTGATTATTATTTTATTATATTATATATTAAAACCCTTGATCCTCACCTGACTATGGCTTTGTAAACAGACAGTATTCATGATGTGGTTTATAATGGACTGTGGTACAGAAACAGTGACAATGTTACACACTCTTGGCTTACTCTGGCTATTCTCTGCTGTCTCAGCCGACGAGATGTTTGTCCCGTTTTAGCCACCGTAGCTTCTTCGAAAGGGAGGGGTGAGCAGTGGGCTCAGCCCTTAGTGCAAACCTGGTGCAAACTCGCAACCGAACCACTAGATGTCGCTAAAAGTCACACATTGCTCCTTTAAATAGACATAGAAAAGAAACAAGGCACAGCTGGGGCAAATTAACTGATAATGAGGGGTAAAAATGTAAATTACCTAAACGGCAACGAGGAGCGGGAAAATGGAAACTGGACTGATCCAAATACTAAAGAACGAGGGAAACACAAGACACACATGTAACGGCTACACTACATGTTTGTTTTCCCCCACGTTTTTATTTTTCCAATCACACATTTTCTTCTCTAATTCCCCCACAGTCTCTGAATAAGAGGAGTGGCTAACACAGCTATATATATAATAGACTATATCTTCACACAACACACTACAGGCTGCACAGCATGTGTGAGTATGTGAAGGCTTTTTTTGGCATTTCAAAAGTCTATGATACATTTCTATAGCTGTTAGTTTTTGGATTGTGTTGTTGTGGTGCATGCTTTCTCATAAAAAATGTCTATGTATTTATGTTTTATAAATTCCCCTAATTGCCACTTGCTATTTGGGATTAATATAATTGTATTTCTTTATTTATTTGAACAATCTTATAAAAATTTAATTTAACACCATACAGATAACAGAGGAACATCTAAGATATCAGTGAACAACACTATGGATTGTTTATCCAACTGCACTTTCCCATCTAAAACAAACTTTTCTGGTGACCCATTTTATGAGTGCATGGACTCTTATCCAGGAAATCTTCTCAGTACCACCAGTTTACTGTTGAACACTGTCTTTTTGTTGCCTGTGAACTGCTGGATTCTGTGGCTGGTGAGGAGAACTGCCAATGTTGCATCCTCAGACTTTATCGTTTTGAACCAGTCTGTTGCTGACGTCATTAATGAGGTTTCCCTCGTCATTTTTGAGATGGGTACTTTGTTTCATAAGAAAGCTCTTATTCTTACCTCCATTTTCCTGGGCAGTACATTCCTAGTGGGTCGACCACTCTTTCAAACCGTTTTCTGTGTGGAGCGATATCTGGCTGTGGTCCATCCGCTGGTCTACCTAAAATACACAAGAAACACTAACATAAAACTGCTGTTAGTTGTGATTGTCTGGCTGATTATCCTGATGGTTGGACTGCTTACTTTGTATTCTTACCCAAAAATGCCTATATGGCTTTGCATGGGACTATATCTGGCAATGCTAGTTGTGTGTTCATCTTGCTCTGTCATGATTTTATGGGTTTTGAAGAGGCCAAAGCCAGGAGACAGAGGGAAAGAAGCAGGATATCAACTGAAGAGAAAGGCTTTTATAGCCGTCACAGTCATCTTGATCACACTTGTGCTCGGCTATGGGACAGTCTCATGTGTTATTGTACTGAGGCTGAGGGATCAACTTCCATATCACACTTATTGTTTAGTTCTAGGTTTGGGTTGGTGGACCCTTTTGCCAAGCAGTGCGATTCAACCGTTCCTCTATCTGTCAAAAATCAATAGGTTGCCTTGCATCAAAAATAATTAATATTTTCATAGAAATGAATGTTTGTGTCATAAATGGATCGATCAGAATATGACATGTCTTTAAAAGTCATTAATGCATTAATGTCACATAGTGTAAAACCAAAATATAATAAAATATAGTTTGGAATGGAAAGTATACGTTGTTCTCATACAGTAGAATAGTTATTTGTATAGTAATTTTTAAGACATGCTTAAAATCTGCCTGATCCATAATATCGGTTTAATTTGTTTCAAACATAAATATTTAAAAATATCTGTCTCAAATACTAGTTTTGTTTATTCTAGTTCAGCTGATTCTCATGAGAAGCTCTGTTACATAATCTTTTTATAAAGTTATTTGCTTTCTTTCAAGAACTGTTGTGTCCAAATAAATAAATAAATATGTGCACGTGAAATATTGTCCAAAGTTGCCCATTTTTTATGATCTTCCCTGCATTCATCTTAAAGCTTTAGCTACTGACCAATCAGAATCAAGCATTGAGAGCAGTGAAATAAAAATGATAAACTTTATGTAAATATATAGATATTCAAACTCCCTGTTGTTTGCCTAAGCTGTAGATAAGTAAATACAAGTGCATGTTAAATTTTTTGTAAATAAATGAAGGTGACTTGTCTACTAAAATCACACAATGCCTTCTGTAATCACCACATAAACTTCATTGTGGAAGGAGGGTGTGGCAATCACAACAGCTTTGACATTTCTTATTTTATATATAATAATAATAATAATAATAATAATAATAATTCTATTGAATGATCTGAAGCACTGTTTTACTATATTATCAACTAATAATGTGTTTATTATATATCATGGTAATAGGTTTAAATAATTAAAATGAATGTTTACTTTTTTCTTGCAATATGTTCTTGCAATTGTTACAAACTGCTCTGAAACACGGTTAGAAGATCCAAATGAAGCTTTAAGGATAACCCACAATTGTAATACACATAAAAGGCAAATGGTCAAAACATGCCAAATAATCTAAATATCAAACAAGACACAGGCAAACAAGGGAATCCCGCAAAACACGCAGAAGATCAGAACCATAACACCAGAGATAATACCAGAGATGGTACTAAGAAATGCAGTGGTAGCACAACAAAAGACATCTTAGTGATTTTCCATAATGGTTTCATGACAGCCAAAGTCAAAACCAACCACCTGACACAGTTTAATGTAATGGTAACCCTAGTTACAACTTCTTTACATTATGATATATAATCAGTGTTTATCTTTTGGGAAAATGATCAAACATTTTCAGTTGAACTGAAGTGGACATAGCAGAAGAATTAAAAGATAAAGAATAAATAAAATGTATAGAAACAGATGAATCAGTACCTCTCTACACTTATATTTGCACTAGTCTGTCTTCAATGACCATTGTTGGGGAAAGTTATTTTTTTAAGTAATGTATTACAGTATTGCAATACTTCCAAAAAAAGTAGTTACTTGGATACTTTGTGGAAAGTAATGCATTAGATTACTTTTTCGTATTTTTTTAACCTGGGCTGGACTTGCTTGTTTGTTTTTAATAACAAAAATGTTCTGTATTTGGCAAATGTAAATGCCCTTTCACACCAAAAGTGAAATGAATAAGCCCTAAGCTGAAGGGAATTCAAATTCACACCTGTGCCATATAGAGCATAACTCAGACAGCCGTTCAGCTGTGCTGTCATTCATGGGATGCAGGGGAAGAAAGTTTAACACTCTAGACCCAATGCCAATGCTCATACTCATATTATCCATCCTAAATAGTATGTGAGATTACAATAAGTGTGTCCCAAAGCGTAGTAAATTGAAAAGAGTTTGCCAAAAGTCCCCAGATAATGTTCTGTTTCCGGTAGATTTTCAAAGTGTGTATCCGTGCTCACCATAACGACTAATATTGCCCACAACAAACAACACAAACATGTAAGATGTGGTCAACTGACGGTTAAAGGGAAAATGAAAATTCTTTCATCATTTACTCACCCTCAAGTTGTTCCAAACCTCTATGTGTTTATTTGTTCTGCTGAACACAAAGGAAGATATTTGGATGAATGTTTTAGTCAAACAGATCTCAATCCCCATTGACTTCCATAGTTGGAAAAAAATACATACTATGGTTGTCAATGGGCATTGAGATCTGTTTGATTAAAACATTATTCCAAACATCTTCCTTTGTGTTCAGCAGAACAAATAAACACATAGAGGTTTGGACACAAACACATTTTTGGGTGAACTAACCCTTTAAGTAGAGATGTTTAGATAAAGAGGTTTTAGTGACTAATAATCATCATTTAACCTGATTCTTTTTTTTAAATGTTATTCGTGTTACATTTCATCTGCTACAAATATGTGAAGTTTTATGAACTTTTATTAATTTAACTTTTAAGTAGCAAACATATTTATCCAAACAGACAGGAAGAGGTTTGGTTTACAAGAATGAAAATAGGCCAAACTGGTTTAAATAATAGCTTAATTGGAAAATGTGAGATTTGTGGAGTGAAAGAGGATGTAGATCATGTTATTTCTAAGGATTATAAGATTCTCCAGACAAAGAGAAAAATTGAAGAGGGAAGTGTCGTCTGCCATTTTAAATGTGCAAGCCCTTTAAATTAGAATGGATTCTGATTGGCTCTTAGTGTTTTATTCTACAGCTGGAAAAAAATAGTTCTGAATGTGCCATATCCCAAAGATATCGTTTCTCTTTTTTGTTATCGTTATGGCTGTACTGTGAACTCTTTAATATTGAGAACGGTTTTCTAATCTTTTATCGTTTTCGTCCTTGGTGTGAACGGGTCTTTAGGCCTTAACTACTCAAATTTTTATTTTTTTACTTTACCAGTGGATTCATTTGAATTCTTCTCAGTAGTCTTAAATCACTTTTCAATGTTTACTATACTGTCATTTACTACTGTCACTTTTGTCAACATGTGGTCTACAGGCTTGATGAAAACAGGGAGCTTTACTAGAGGCAAAAACCCACATTGCATGCCATCAATTTCAGTTCATTTGAAAGTAGGACAGTCTAGTTACAGCAACTTCCAGAATATGATGATTGATTGCAATCTGTCCACAGCTTCGGTCCATTTTGACTATCTTCAAATGCCATAACAATACTGTGTTATCTGTATCTATTATCTAAGGTCTATAGAAACTTTTTTTTACAAAAGCCACAGCTAAGTGTTTGTCCTTCATTACTGAAAAACGGCCACTT
>NW_024121876.1:21396248-21472767 GCF_016745375.1 Pimephales promelas | reverse complement strand
TTCTCCTCTACTTCCTTCCCTTTATACATTATTTTCTTCATTCAGTTCACTTGCAAAGATTATAGAAAAATTATAATGTTCTATGTCGATACAAGTGAATTAACAGTCATGTTGTCAAAATGTCTCAGTGTGACTGGTATACTGGTCTCATATGTAAACCAAATGGTAATATGGGTTTAGAGATACTTTGCTTATTGGGTTGTTTTCCCAGGGTTCTTCATTCAAACTATCCACATTCCCCACATTAGGGGATGTTTTGTTTTGGTCTGATTATATAATGAAATGTTCCAAGAGACTCATGGTGTTTTTGTAGCCAGATCAGCCTGTAATGCTGAATGTGCAAACACTCAGCATTATGTATTTTTCTAATGTCAGGTACCTTTGACTTTGCAGGCAGCGATTGCGAACGAAGGCACCTCACGAAACTGATTTCGGATTGACTTCTGGCAGTGTTACGCTTTAATGATTTACAGCAAAATAGCTTTGGTGACAACTAAGAAAATATTTAATGACTACATCTTTCATACGCCATCTTTATTTTTCTCGCTCAACTGTCACAGACTGGAAAGCACAGGATTTTGGGATATCAACGCCGATGAAGGATACATCTATGCTGACTTCAAAAATTATAGTTTAGATCAGCTGGAACCGGGAACACGTCCTGTAAATCCTGATGCACTTGGTACATCATAAGAAGGATGACGTCTAACTTTCTCTGTTTATCCTGAGGGACCCTCTATAGCAACATGACATCATGACTTTTACGTAAACATACACGCCAATTTCGAGTCAAGTGGCGTGTTATCTCGACGCATTTTGAGCCATCCGCGTGTATGCGTGTTTGTCTACGCCATTAACGTCCGCGTCATTCCGCGTGTCCGTACACGCCGTCAAATGTCCGTCCAAAACAAAGCAAAATGTAGATCTACATCTGGGGAGCGATCTTTTTTTTTTCCTAGGATGGTAAGGGAACAGTCATAAATGCCATTAACTCCAGTGACGGTTAGGTTTAGGCACGGGGTTGAGGCAAGTCATATATTTATATATAGACCATTTCAAGAGATGTAAACAACACTGGTCCAGAAACACTTCCTGTTTCAGTTTGTAACTGTTTTCTTTATTTCACATGTAAAGAAAACATCTTAAAGATCCTTTTTTAACTTTTTGATTCAATTTTAAATGTTCTGTTGGTTGTATTTTATCCCAGCTTTTATGTAGTGTTAAAAAACTGAAACAGGAAGTGCTTCTGGACCAGTGTTGTTTACATCTTTTGAAATGGTCTATACAGTAATAACGTTAAGTCAACGGCGTTCATAAATACGCTGAAAAGCGATTATGCGTGTTGACAGCACGCCAAAAACGGAAATACGAATTGGCGTGTCATACACACGCTACTTCTTGAGATCAGTCTGTCTATAGTGGTCTTGCGCCTGGACCCATCCCAACTCATTCTTAAAGCCACACTGCAGAACCTTTTGGCCACTAGATGGTGCTCGACATGTAATTTTCACGTCCAGTGTCCCTAGAGGCCACAAGCTCCACAGCACTGTCGTAAATTAAAGTCAACAAACAGTCAACCGATCAGCCTCCCGTGTCTTTAGATTGTGTGTGCTTGTGCTTTTACTGTCTATGGTGCTTGCAGTGTATGAGGCAGGCCGGGCAGCCTTGCCGCGCTTGATTCCCTTATAGCAGCCGGCTGAGAGAGAGCGAGCGGGGTCATCCCCATGGGGGTAATCATGTCTGTGAGTGAATGTGGGCGTGGGACAGCGGACACATTCACTGCACTGAAAACACCGTCGGCCAGAGCTGACTGTAACGTTATGTGTGTTTGTTTATTTTTACAGAAACTCTGGGACATGTGGTGTGTAATGTTAGTGTTTTTGGGTACTACTGAGTCGTGGGCACGTTCACTACATTTAATGTAACATTAACGTTATATTTGACATGAGCCGATTTTATTAGTGCGAGCCCTGCACTGAGGGGGCTGTGTTTGTAGAAATGAACACTGGGCTGTGGGCATTTTATTACACTCATAACACCATCGGCTGTGGCCAGAATACCAGAAAATACTACACTGCTTATATGAATTTATCTGGGTTACCTTAGAAACGGCATTTGTGTGCAGGCAAGCGTCCGCATCGGCCGAGCACTCTTCCTCCTCCGTTAGCTCACGCCAGTAAGCGAAGTGAAAGCTGGACCAATGTGTTAATCCTAGTCCTGGCTTTTAATTTGTCACTCTCCCCTTTTCATTTTTAGTTTCCTGATAAAACCGTTGCCTTCTTCCTTGTAGCTGTTGTTCGGCATGACGAAAACATACAGATGGCGATCAAACGCGAGTTGAGCACTAACGTTAGATTCTGAGGAAGTTGTGGGTGTTGGGGGAAGTGATGTATGCCGTAAAGGGATACAGACACCTTCAGGAGACGGCAGACGCGTCATTCAACCTATTGTAAGTCGATCTACCATCTCAATGGGTTTTGGTAATATATTATAAAGGTTGAAGAGTTCCACAGTGTGGCTTTAAGTGCCAGCCTCATCGGAACTGATCCTCAACATCTCGTCTCCAAACCGGCGTGATTACTTCGACTTCCAAACAGATGGAAATGGACAAATACTCTTAGTGTTTCGATCAAATTTGTTATGTAATGCTGCCCAATTTGGCCAGACTGACTGAGCCTGGGTTCTCCTGAGGTTTTTTTCTCCGTTATGTCACCTGATGGAGTTTTGGTTCCTTGCCACTGTTGCCTTGGCTTTTGGCTTACTTATTTGGGGACATTTAATATTCAACAATATTATTGATCTGTGTTGTATTATTTTCATGTCATCACTGTGAATCTGCTTTATACAATCTGTATTGTAAAAAGCGCTATATAAATACATATGACTTGACTTGACTTTAAATTACGGCCCGCAACTGTCACAAACACACACAGGGGACAGACAGATCCAATAGCAGCAGTCTTTTAATAAGATTTTTTAATATTGCTCCCAAATGTAAGATTGTTGCATCATAATAGTAGAATAAGTACCCCTTATTTCTATAATAGTAATAATTTGTTAATACTCCTTGTTGTTACCCCTTCATTCCCCAAATTTTACATATTGTTCCCTTATACTTACATTTAAGTACTTGATAGATACACTATAATTACTGAATATTATCCTGAAAAATGTATAATCTAAAGTGATACTGAAATTCCCATTTAAATGCTGCGATATTCAGCTCTCTTCTCTTAACCTGATGGCATTTTGGGAGTGCGTAAACGCTGCACCACCAGAAAAAGAGGGCATTTGTAATTATCACTGTCATTCTAGTTTGCATATCTGTTCCATATGGTCTGGATGTGTTTGTTTTAAGGTGCAATACCTAAGATCTAGATGCCGCTAGAGGGCGCTACATTCAAAACAACAACAACGGCTTTGCTTGATGACGCCGTGGAGGAACGCGGAATGATGGGAACTGTTGTTTTCAACTCCACCGTGGATAAATCAGTCAGACGGGAATCGAAAATTAGTTGTCATGGATGAGGTAAAGTTCGATTTCTATAAACGTTGCGTTTAATGACATGCTTGTATTTCATTAAACTGAAATAACCGTGCAAGAAAAGTCAGGTTTAAAAGTAAATTAGTTATCACAGATGTTACTGTACGAGTCACTGGACGAAGCTATGGTGGAGAGGGTTTGAAGGGGCAGGTCTCTCGCAAGGAGTTGACGTGGTTGGCCCTCCTTGGTAACTTTATAAAAATAAAAAATCAATTTAATGTCAGTTATCCCAACCTGCAAGAATTCATTTCCGGGAGGTATATTTCGATAACAAGATTGTGGGGGTGGGAGGGAAGGCTAACTTTCGCGTTCGCGAGGCACAAACGCAAAGTCTCTCCCTCTGTACAGTGCACGCGCAGCGCGCTGTATGTTATGCGCGCAGTATGTCTCGCTCTAACATTATATCCCGGGAGATTTGAACTAATTTGCGGGCATCAGGGAAACACTATCAATATGCGGGAGATCCGGGAGACTTGGGATGTCTGCAATGTACATTTGACACATCTTTTCATGTCGTGTAAGTATTCAACCACAGCTACAGTTTCACAAAATTAACGTTAAGGGGGTCGCACACCGGACGAGAAGCTGCAGCGCCGCGTTGCACCACATAATTATTCGAACACATTATTATCTATAAGTGTACACATACCGGCGGCGCCATTCGGCGTCTGTCCGCGGCGCCCAGCAACGTTTCAGGACCGTGTTCAAAACCCTGCTGCGCCACAGAGCGCCATTTACATAGTTTTATATAAAATTGTAATTATTTTTGCCTCAAACCGTTGCTAATGGATCCTGACTTTGCCGTATGCTGCAATATCTATGCATTTAGTTTTGCAGTCATTTACAGAAATCAGCTGCTTGAATGACAATTACTGATTATTATTAGATTTTTCACGTGAGATTCTCAATTCATTCTGTGAACGGATGCTCTGAGGTAAAGTTTTCAGAATGCAGACTCAGCAACGATTGTATTTAATTGTACAGTACAATCATAACATAGAACAGACATTATCTTCATTTTCTGTCATTAAACATAACAATATTGCTGGCCATACACTGATGAGAAAGTGCGCGTCCGGTGTTCGATAACGTTACTGGAGTTGTCCTAAACGTGACGCGGCGCTTCTCGTCCGGTGTGCGACCCCCTTTACAGCCAACAGTTCACATTCCGAGAATAAATGAAAAGAATATATGTGCTCCATTCCATAACAAATGCGCGAAACAAGCTGCCGTTTGATAGGCGCTAACGCACAACTACAACTACCGCATTTGTCCAGGACTACACGTAGTAAGAGCGGAAACCGAGGTAAGCGGATATGACGCGATTGACTCGCGACTCCCAGCTCACCCCTGCTGACACGTGCCGTTTCCTTGGTTAAAATCTCAATTTTCTCGCGATTTAAACATTGTTTGAAACATTTGGAATATTGTGAGTTATCATCTTTACTAAATATATAACACTGGCCTTGTGATTTTGGGATATTTTAATGCAAAAATCTTAGGTATTGCACCTTTAGCTATGAAGATTTATATACCTAATTATACTATATGCTTGCTTTTGAGCACCAATTCGTGTTTAATTGAAGAATGTAGTTTTATACAGCCTTCTCTCTATCTGTCCATGCTTGGCAAGTTTTCATGCATTAAAAAAGGTTCTCATTAAAACAACAGGAAAGGTTGGAGGTTGCATTATTTGTTGTTTTTTGCGTTCTTTAGACACTTGACTTCTTGAAGAGAAACATGAACAGCACTGTCTCCAAGAACCAAACATCTTCTTTTCGGTTCACATACTCAGACTCCATCCCAGGGTATTCACTTCAACTAAACATCTTTGTCCTCCTGCCCATCCAAATCTACGTCCTCTGGCTGGGCTCAAGAAACTTTAGAATTAGGGGACGTCTGGCAGCCTCAGAAATCTTTATAATGAACCTTTCTGTACTACAGGTTTTTGTGACCATACTTCATCCTTTTGGTATGGATTATTTTAAGCATCAAGAAACCATGCTCCTTACTTAGTTATTTTCTGGAAGCTTCCTGGTTGGACAACCCCTTATGAACAGCTTGATTTGTGTTGAGCGATACATAGCTGTGGTTCATCCAGCGATGTACCGCAACCCAGCCTTTGTTGCAACGTTTGTTGCAGCCCCAATATATATATATATATATATATATATATATATATATATATATATATATACAGTATATATATGCTTGGTATTCCTTTGATACGGCCTGGTCTCTGGAGGGGATCGCAGAGTCGTAAATGGTGTCAGAAAACAATCTAATCCCAGACATGTTGGCTCCGTGCCGGTAATTTAGATTGCAGAGAGTCCTTAGTTACATTCACGAGTTCAGAGAGTAAAAGCTTTCTGAAACTCAAAATTGAGTAAGTCATTGTGATTCCGTCCCAACGCTACAGTTGTTTTTCAGGGCTTGGCCGCTTAGTTCCAGTGAAATTAATTCTTAATGATTCAGCATACCAAGACATTTTGGATAATTTCATAATCCCAACTTTGTGGGAACAGTTTGGAGATGACTCCTTACTGTTCCAAGATTACTGCGCACCAGTGCACAAAGCAAAGTCCATGGATGAGCGAGTTTTGTGTGGAGGAACTTGACTGGCCTGCACAGAGTCCTGACCTCAACCCAATAGAGTACCTTTGGGATGAATTAGAGCGGAGACTGCAAGCCAGGCCTTCTTGTCCTACACAAATATTCTTCAAGAAGAATGCTCAAAATTTCCCATAAACACACTCCTAAACCTTGTGGAAAGCCTTCCCAGAAGAGTTGAAGCTGTTATAGCCACAAAGGGTGGGCCAACTCCATATCAAACCCTACGGATCAAGAATGGGGTGTATCTATGACCTATGTGGACGTTACTAGCATTTACGTTTATTCGTTTAGCTGACGCTTTTATCCAAAGCGACTTACAATTGCCAGATATGTCAGAGGAGCACGCCTCTGGAGCAACTAGGGGGCAACTAGCAACTATCCAGTGCGCCATCACCACCCCACCACTAGCAAAGGGTAATTTCTACCCGGAAATTAATGACTTAACATAATAATTGTAATGAATGAAACATGGTTGCGGAAGCAAAAGTTATCACAAAATAAAGCCCTTCAGGATGAAACAAGATCTCTTACTGTTTTAGGCCTAATCCCTTAGTGTAATGACTCTCGATGTGTCACTGTGACAGGCATTTATTAACCCCTGGAGCCATATGGATTACTTTTTATAATGATTTGGACCTCAAATTTTCTCCATCCATTCAATCCCATTATAAAGCTTTTCAGAGTAGGATTTTTTATTTTCACTCTGATTGTATTTGTCTTAAAGAAGAATGGCATGTACACCTAGGATGACTTGAGGGTGAGTAAATCATATGGACTTTTTTTATTTTTGGGTGAACTAACCCTTTAAATATGACATTCAAAAGGTTACAATATTATTTCTCTTCACTTCTTATTTTGAGATTTTTGAACCGTGATCACAAACTCAACTGAACACAAAAGGGATCCACTGATAACACATTTGAGAACCTAAGTGCAGCTTTATTTGAATGACAAAATCAAACATAACGTGGAACTCAAAACCAAAACATGAATGCACCAAGACAAATGGAAAACATGAGGGCTTAAATACACAGACTAATGACAAGACAAGGGACACCTGTGAACAAAGAACAGACCATTAATCAATGAAAATCCACACATAGCAGGATCACATGAAAAACAAGGAATCACATGACAGACATGGAACATGACATGAACAAACCCAAACGTGACAAAATGCTGTTAAAATCCTGCATTTCATTCCATATTTGCATATTTTCTTTTCATAATTCATCCAAATGCAAACACATGTGCCGTGGGATGAAACTAATGTAAGAGGAGCTGCAGGTGACAACCACTCAGAAGGTTATCTGCCCGGTTAACATCAGGTCAGTGTATATTATTGTTTACATTTATATATTGTTCATCGTCACCACAGAGAAAAACAGGTGTTGTCTTGTTTTTAGAGTTTTCTAATGTGTTTTTATTGTACCGTTGCATTATTTGTTGTTTTTTATGTTCTTTAGACACTTGACTTCTTGAGGAGGAACATGAACAGCACTGTCTCCAAGAACCAAACATCTGCTTTTGGGGTCTCATGCACAGACTCCATCCCAGGGTATTCACTTCAACTTTCTGTAATAGCAGTGGACATCTTTGTCCTCCTGCCCATCCATATCTGTGTCCTCTGGCTGGGCTCAAGAAACTTTAGAATTAGGGGACGTCTGGCAGCCTCAGAAATCTTTACAATGAACCTTTCTGTACTAGAGATTTTTGTGACCATAATTTATTCTTTAAGTTTGGTTCCTTTTACTTTTATGCATCAAGAAACCATACTCCTTTTTCTGTTTTTTTCTGGAAGCTACCTGGTTGGACAACCCCTTATGAATAGCCTGATTTGTGTAGAGCGATACATAGCCGTGGCTCATCCAGCGATGTACCGCAACCCAGCCTTTGTGAAGCACAGATATATTAGTGCTGGACTGGTCTGGATGCTGAGTCTAGCTTATGGAGGTCTTTCTGTTTGCAATTCACACATCCAAATTGAGATCTACTTTTGTTCCCTGGCAATCAGCATCTTGGTGATCACTACTTGTAGTCTAGGAGTGCTCAAGATCCTGTTGAGACCAAGTCCTGGTGAAACACAGAAGGAAGGGATGCACCACCAGAAAAAGAGGGCATTTGTAATTATCACTGTTATTCTAGTTTGCATATCTGTTCCATATGGTCTGGATATACTACTTTTCAACATTAGTAATAATATTTCTCATGATGCTTTCTGTGTGCTGCTGGGCATCAATGTATGGTTATTGAAACAAGGTAGTATTATACAGCCTCCTCTCTATCTGTCCAAGCATGGTATGTTTTCATGCATCAAAAAAGTTCTTATTAAAACAACACAAAATATTGAAGCCACGTCCTCATAAATAGCGCATCCATGCAGAGCAGTGGCTCTCAGATAGAGATGAAAGTTCGGTTCTGGATTGGGTTTTGTAACCATCTTCTATCCTTATCATTTCCCTATCACGATTGTTTTCCCAGTATTGCTTAAATTGGCCAAAAAAGTCCAATTCACAAATAAACAAACAGGAATTCCTTTAATTAATTGTATAATTGGTATTTTGCATTAAATGCAAGTAGATCAAGTGAACAAAGCTCATTTAAGGAATAAATCACTGTAACATGTTACTGCAAAATGTATAAAAATATTATGAATATTATAATGTGTGAATGTAAATCAACTGCTTCTTCGTGTAATGATTTTGGTAGTAATAATGAAAAGATGCTATAATACATCTACATTCATTTTGAATTCATCATTCAAGCGTGTAGCACTAATAATCTATTGAGAATGGCTTTTGTTGCCGTCACACTGGCGTCAGGCAAACAGAACCTCAGATACTTTGATCTCCTGAGATATGGACAACACAAATGCATATTTCCATTCGTCTCCACACCCTACATGTCCACACTAATACGTTTTCGTTTGAAAACGTATATTTTTCTCTCCGTTTTGGCCTTCCGTCCACACTGAGACGGCGTTTTAAGTCAACAAAAACGTATCGTTTGGAAAACGCTCTCCAAAGTGGATAAATTTGAAAACGCCGTTTTCGCGTTGTAGTGTGGACAGTGAAACCGGAGGTATTTCAAAACGATGACGTAAGTTTAGTCATGTGATCCATGTTGTACCAATAGATATTCATGTTTATCGGTATTGTGTCTGTTATGTGTTATTCATTTTTACACTATTGCTAAAATATGTTACTTTCTATGTTACTTAATATGTGCTATTCTTCATAGCTCAGTACTGCAAAGATGACAGATTATGTAGTCTACTCACATTTGCTGTTCTGCGGCAAAACAGGAGAGCAGTTGCGTTTTAGACCAAACATATGGTGACTGAATGCGACCTGGACGCATCAGTGATGGTGAGATATTTTGCTAAATAAAATTATCCTGTTATTGTGCGATGACATTATTATTTATTTTCCCATCTGTATCATCTCAGTGAGCTTTTGTGAAGTTTCACGCATGCGCAATAAAGTGAATTTAGAAGTTTCTCATCCACACTGAAACGTCGGAAAACACCTGAAAACGCTAGTGTGGACGGAGAGCGTTTTTAAACGAAAACCCCGTTTTCAAATGTATCCGGATTAATGTGGACGTAGCCACAGTGAAGTTGTGGGAAAGATCGTTTCCCTCCAGTCCTTTCTTCATATTTGTTCCTTCTCCTCTACTTCCTTCCCTTTAGACATTATTTTCTTCATTCAGTTCTTTTGCAAAGATTACAGAAAAATTATAATGTTCTATGTCGATACAAGTGAATTAACAGTCATGTTGTCAAAATGTCTCAGTGTGACTGGTATACTGGTCTCATATGTAAACCAAATGGTAATATGGGTTTAGAGATACTTTGCTTATTGGGTTGTTTTCCCAGGGTCCTTCATTCAAACTATCCACATTCCCTAGCCTGACTTCGTCATACTCATTTCAATAAGAAAATGAGTCTGAGACCGCTCCATTGGGCTTTGATTATGAGGCGTGTCTTAACCGAACCAGGAAAAAAAAAACCTCTGCACTCAATTGGATAGTCGGTAAACCTACAACCAATCAGAGCAACGCAGTAAGTCAACTCCTTTGCATAGCGCAGTTTTCAACTACAGAACTTACTTTTTTTAGATTAGAAGTTAAATAACGATTGTTGCTTCTTTTACTTACTTCTCCATGAGTGCGACCAAAAGGAGAAACAACAACGACCGCTGGCTTTTCATTTACGTCCCATCTTCTTAGCGACCGTCAGAGCCAGCTGATAAGTTACACTTTTCCCGAATCATGTTGGAAGGACGCCAAAAATATCTTTCCGATCGACAAATGCCTTGATTGCAGTTCTCTGTTTGTCTATTAAAATTAATGCACTGTCGATTTATTTTACAAAAGACGCGACAGTGGAATCTATACATCTCAATTCTCCAGCTGCAGTCATCTCTGAGGGAAAACAGTTAAGCGCTCTTTGATAACGTGATGATTACGTCCCTGCAGATCACCTGTCCATCATCGTATAAAGCCCACCCTGGCAATTTTTGATTTGCCCGTTCATTTCTTACCTGATCATAATTACTCCTCAATGGATCGAGTCCAGACCGAACTTCCCGACCAAAAAATGTTGTGGGCGGAGTTCGGGCTGGCATCCAGGCTACACATTCCCCACATTAGGGGATGTTTTGTCTTGGTCTGATTATATAATGAAATGTTCCAAGAGACTCATGGTGTTTTTGTAGCCAGATCAGCCTGTAATGCTAAATGTGCAAACACTCAGCATTATGTATTTTTCTAATGTCAGGTACCTCTGACTTTGCAGGCAGCGATTGCGAACGAAGGCACCTCACGAAACTGATTTCGGATTGACTTCTGACAGTGTTACGCTTTAATGATTTACAGCAAAATAGAGCGAGCTTTGGTGACAACTAAGAAAATATTTAATGACTACAACTTTCATACGCCATCTTTATTTTTCTCGCTCAACTGTCACAGACTGGAAAGCACAGGATTTTGGGATATCAAAGCCGATGAAGGATACATCTATGCTGACTTCAAAAATTATAGTTTAGATCAGCTGGAACCGGGAACACGTCCTGTAAATCCTGATGCAGTTGGTAAATCATAAGAAGGATGGTGTCTACTCTAATAGTAGTTTCTCTGTTTATCCTGAGGGACCCTCTATAGTGGTCCTGCGCCTGGACCCATCCCAACTCATTCTTCAGAAACCGTGGGACATGTGGTGTGTAATGTTAGTGTTTTTGGGTACTTCTGAGTCGTGGGTACATTCACTACATTTAATGTAACGTTAATGTTATATTTGACATGAGACGATTTTATTAGTGCAAGCCCTGCACTGACGGGGCTGTGTTTGTAGAAATGAACACTGGGCTGTGGGCATTTTATTACACTCATAACACCATCGGCTGTGACCGGAATACTAGAAAATACTACACTCCTTATATGAATTTATCTGGGTTACCTTAGAAACGCCATTTGTGTGCAGGCAAGCGTCCGCATCGGTCGAGCACTCTTCCTCCTCCGTTAGCTCACGCCAGCGAGCGAAGCGGTGGTGGGGGAAGTGACGTATGCCGTAAAGCGGTCGAATTTTGTAGTTCTTTTTGTGCTCGGGTTCCTACCCGAAGTTACAAAGTGCAAGTAAAAGTGATACAGACACCTTCAGGAGACGGCAGACTCGTCATTCAACCTATTGTAAGTCAATCTACCATCTCAATGGGTTTTGATAATATATTATAAAGGTAGAAGAGTTCCACAGCCAAACGTTCCCAGCAAACCCTTACAGTACGCTGAATCTCCTAGCAGAAAGATCTTCAACTCTCACCTCCGGCAGAGTTACGACCAGATCCCGAGGGAGGCTGGAGATATTGAGTCTGAGTGGACCATGTTCTCCACCTCCATTGTCGAAGCGGCTGCTCGGAGCTGTGGCCGTAAGGTCTCCGGTGCCTGTCGAGGCGGCAATCTTCGAACCCGGTGGTGGACACCGGAAGTAAAGGATGCCGTCAAGCTGAAGAAGGAGTCCTATCGGGCCTTGGTTGGCTCGTGGGACTCCAGAGGCAGCTGACAGGTACCGGCAGGCCAAGCGGACTGCGGCCCGGGTGGTCGTGGAGGCAAAAACTCGGGCCTGGGAGGAGTTCGGTGAGGCCATGGAGAAGGACTATCGGCTGGCCTTGAAGAGATTCTGGCAAACTGTCCGGCGCCTCAGGAGAGGGAAACAGTCCCCTACCAATGCTGTTTACAGTAGGGGTGGGCGGCAGTTGACCTCGACTGGGGATGTCGTCGGACGGTGAAAGGAATACTTAGAGGACCTCCTCAATCCCGCCGTCACGTCTTCCATTGAGGCTGCAGAGGCTGAGGGCTCAGGGGGGGACTCGCATATCACCCTAGCTGAGGTCACCGAGGTAGTCAAGAAACTCCTCGGTGGCAAGGCACCGGGGGTGGATGAGATCCGCCCCGAATACCTCAAGTCTCTGGATGCTGTGGGGCTGTCTTGGTTGACACGCCTCTGCAGCATCGCGTGGCGGTCGGGGACAGTGCCTCTGGGATGGCAGACCGGGGTGGTGGTTCCTCTTTTTAAGAAGGGGGACCGGAGGGTGTGTTCCAACTATAGGGGGATCACACTTCTCAGCCTCCCTGGGAAAGTCTATGCCAGGGTACTGGAGAGGAGAATACGGCCGATAGTGGAACCTCGGATTCAGGAGGAACAGTGCGGTTTTCGTCCAGGCCGTGGAATACTGGACCAACTCTATACTCTCTACAGGGTGCTGGAGGGTTCATGGGAGTTTGCCCAATCAGTCCACATGTGTTTTGTGGATTTGGAGAAGGCATTCGACTGTTTCCCCCGAGGCGGCCTGTGGAGGGTGCTCCGGGAATATGGGGTCCGGTGTCCTTTGCTAAGGGCTGTCCGGTCCCTGTATGACCGAAGCAGGAGCTTGGTTCGCATTGCCGGTAGTAAGTCAGACTTCTTCCCGGTGCATGTTGGACTCCGGCAGGGCTGCCCTTTGTCGCCGGTTCTGTTCATCATTTTTATGGACAGAATTTCTAGGCGCAGCCAGGGGCCGGAGGGTGTCAGGTTTGGGGGCCACGCGATTTCGTCTCTGCTCTTCGCGGATGATGTTGTCGTGTTGGCCCCTTCATACCAGGACCTTCAGCATGCACTGGGACGGTTTGCAGCCGAGTGTGAAGCGGCTGGGATGAAAATCAGCACCTCCAAATCCGAGGCCATGGTCCTCAGCCGGAAAAGGGTGGCTTGCCCACTTCAGGTTGGTGGAGAGATCCTTCCTCAAGTGGAGGAGTTTAAGTATCTTGGGGTTTTGTTCACGAGTGAGGGAAGGATGGAACGGGAGATTGACAGACGGATCGGTGCAGCTTCAGCAGTAATGCGGTCGATGTACCGGTCTGTTGTGGTGAAGAAGGAGCTGAGCCGTAAGGCAAAGCTCTCGAATTACCGGTCAATCTACGTTCCTACTCTCACCTATGGTCATGAGCTTTGGGTCATGTACGAAAGGACAAGATCCCGGATACAGGCGGCCGAAATGAGCTTTCTCCGCAGGGTGGCTGGGCGATCCCTTAGAGATAGGGTAAGAAGCTCGGTCACTCGGGAGGAGCTCAGAGTAGAGCCGCTGCTCCTCCACATCGAGAGGAGTCAGCTGAGGTGGCTCGGGCATCTGTTCCGGATGCCTCCTGGACGCCTTCCTGGGGAGGTGTTTCGGGCACGTCCCACTGGGCGGAGGCCCCGGGAAAGACCTAGGACACGCTGGAGAGACTATGTCTCCCAGCTGGCCTGGGAACGCTTCGGTATCCCCCCCAGAAGAGCTGGAGGAAGTGTCTAGGGAGAGAGAAGTCTGGGCATCTCTGCTTAGACTGCTGCCCCCGCGACCCGTCCCCGGATGAGCGGAAGAAGATGGTATGGTATGGTAAGAGTTCCACAGTGTGGCTTTAAGTGCCAGCCTCATCGGCACTGATCCTCAACATCTCGTCTCCAAACCGGCGTGATTACTTCGACTTCCAAACAGATGGAAATGGACAAATACTCTTAGTGTTTCAATCAAATTTGTTATGTAATGCTGCCCAATTTGGCCAGAGGTGAACTGGCCCCCACCCCAACTGAGCCTGGGTTCTCCTGAGGTTTTTTTCTCCATTATGTCACCTGATGGAGTTTTGGTTCCTTGCCACTGTTGCCTTGGCTTTTGGCTTGCTTAGTTGGGGACATTTAATATTCAACAATATTATTGATCTGTGTTGTATTATTTTCATGGCATGACTGTGAAGCTGCTTTATACAATCTGTATTGTAAAAAGCGCTATATAAATACATTTGACTTGACTTTAAATTATGGCCCGCAACTGTCACGAACACACACAGGGGACAGACAGATCCAATAGCAGCAGTCTTTTAATAAGATTTTTTAATATTGCTCCCAAATGTAAGATTGTTGCATCATAATAGTAGAATAAGTACCCCTTATTTCTATAATAGTAATAATTTGTTAATACTCCTTGTTGTTACCCCTTCATTCCCCAAATTTTACATATTGTTCCCTTATACTTACATTTAAGTACTTGATAGGTACAGTATAATTACTGAATATTATCCTGAAAAATTTATAATCTAAAGTGATACTGAAATTTCCATTTAAATGCTGCAATATTCAGCTCTCTTCTCTTAACCTGTTAGCATTTTGGCAGTGGGTAAACGCTGTACTAAAAACACCACAATCATTAAAGGTCTGCTTTCTATTTGCATATTTTTCCAGATATAATTCTGACAGCTTATATAAGTGAAACACACAGGTGGGATAACACTATGGATCAACTCTAATAGTTATCAGTCCATTACCAGGTCAGTATACAATAGCAATAGTGGCTGAAATGTAGCTAACAATGTATGTTTTCTCTGAAGTCTGCACTTTCTTCTGTCTATTCATTCTTCATTGCATCATTTGACAGTTGTCCTTCATGTTCTTTAGATATTTGCACTTGTTTTGACTGAATAGCGAGATGAACACAACGGTCTCCTTGAACCAAACAGATCATCTTGCATTTACATGCACAGACTCTTACCCGGGGAAATTCATTGGATTTTCTGTCACTGCATTGGAGATCTTTATCCTCCTGCCTATCCACATCTGGGTCCTCTGGCTGGGCACAAGTGACATTAGAAAAGGGGGAAGTCTCTGGCAACCTCAGATATCTTTACAGTCAGCCTGTCTGTATTAGAACTTTTGACTGTCACACATTTTGTTTTTGTACATGTTTCTTTTGCTCTTAACTGTCAACTCACAATGTTCATTGCTATTTTATTTTCTGGAAGATATCTGGTTGGACGTCCCTTTATGAATAGTTTGACTTGTGTTGAGCGATACATAGCCGTGGCCCATCCAGTGATGTACCGCAACCCAGCCTTTGTGAAGCACAGATATATTAGTGCTGGACTGGTCTGGATGCTGACTTTGTCTTATGGAGGATTTTTTGTGTTGAGCTTTCCAGATCCGCCGATTGCAGCCTACCTTGTCTCACTCACAATCAGCATCTTGGTGATCACTACTTGTAGTCTAGGAGTGCTCAAGATCCTGTTGAGACCAAGTCCTGGTGAAACACAGAAGGAAGGGATGCACCACCAGAAAAAGAGGGCATTTGTAATTATCACTGTCATTCTAGTTTGCATATCTGTTCCATATGTCCTGGATGTGTTCGTTTTAGCTATGAAGGTATATATACCTAAAGATACTATCTGTGTGCTTTTGGGCACCAATTCGTGTTTAATTCAGGTGTATAGTTTTATACAGCCTTCTCTCTATCTGTCCAAGCTTGGCAAGTTTTCATGCATTAAAAAAGGTTCTCATTAAAACAACAGGAAAGGTTGGAGCTGTGGCTTTGGATATCACATGGCTCTCAGATGTAAGACATAAGCCCCATTCTGTGTCGTGTGGTGTGTAATTATCAGTGTGTGTGTAAACTCAATGGTGTGGTGTAAACTCTCCTTAGAATTTTTATTGGCTTCTATTGTTAAAAGAAATGTTTAAAATCCAATAAATAAATAAATGGCATTAAAAGACAATAAGATGGTAACAAAATGGGATGCCTTTCTTGTGGACTTCAGTGTCTGTTGGTAGTGCTCGGTCTGATGTGATTAGTCCTGAAAGGATTATATATATATATATATATATATATATATATACAAACCCAATTCCATAAAAGTTGGGACACTGTACAAATTGTGAATAAAAACAGAATGCAATGATGTGGAAGTTTCAAATTTCAATATTATATTTAGAATACAACATAGATGACATATCAAATGTTTAAACTGAGAAAATGCATAATTTTAAGGGGAAAATAAGTTGATTTTAAATTTCATGGCATCAACACATTTCAAAAAAGTTGGGACAAGGCCATTTTCACCACTGTGTGGCATCCCCTATTCTTTTAATAACAGTCTGCAAACGTCTGGGGACTGAGGAGACAAGTTGCTCAAGTTTAGGAATAGACCAACGCCACTTTTGCGTCATCGAAGGGTAACGCCCCCTTTTGGGGGAAAACACCTCTACTGTCTATGGGGAAACAAACGGATTCCCATGAGAACAGAACTCGCACTAGATCTGCAAAGTTTCTTGATAGCAAAAATGGCACAAACTTAAAGAAGCTAACGTTACTGAATACGGGGTTACAGAGGTTTCCCTTTAAAATGGTCGAAAACTGGATTAATGACCCCACACAGCGGCCAAATATGGACTATTCAGACATCTAACGTTACCACTATCTCGTGGAATCACCAAGTAAGTAGCCTTTTTTATTTATTTATCATTTACACACTCACAGTAGCCTATTACAAACTACTAGACGATGAGGCCATTAACTTGATTTAAGCTATTGACAGTTTTGTTGTCGACTAGCTATTAGAAAGACTAGCTGTTAGCAGCTAACGTTACCTTATTAGACTATGTCAATAGCTTAAATCAAGTTAAATATGATCCATTCATCGTCTAGTTTGTCATACTGTGAGTGTTAATGAAAAAAAAGGCTAGCTACGTGCTTACTTGGTGATTCCCCGAGATAGTTGTAACGTTAGATGTCTGAATAGTCCATATTTGGCCGCTGTGTGGGGTCATTAATCCAGTTTTCGACCATTTCAAAGGGACACCTCTGTAACCCCGTATTCAGTAACGTTAGCTTCTTTAAGTTTGTGCCATTTTTGCTATCAAGAAACGTTGCAGATCTAGTGCGAGTTCTGTTCTCATGGGAATCCGTTTGTTTTCCCATAGACAGTATAGAGGTGTTTTCCCCCAAAAGGGGGCGTTACCCTTCGATGACGCAAAAGTGGCGTTGGTCTATAGGAATGTTGTCCCATTCTTGTCTAATAAAGGCTTCTAGCTGCTCAACTGTCTTAGGTCTTCTTTGTTGCATCTTCCTCTTTATGATGCGCCAAATGTTTTCTATGGGTGAAAGATCTGGACTGCAGGCTGGCCATTTCAGTACCCGGATCCTTCTTCTACGCAGCCATGATGTTGTAATTGATGCGGTATGTGGTTTGGCATTGTCTTGTTGGAAAATACAAGGTCTTCCCTGAAAGAGACGATGTCTGGATGCGAGCATATGTTGTTCTAGAACTTATACCTTTCAGCATTGATGGTGCCTTTCCAGATGTGTAAGCTGCCCATGCCACACGCACTCATGCAACCCCATACCATCAGAGATGCAGGCTTCTGAACTGAGCGCTGATAACAACTTGGGTTGTCCTTGTCCTCTTTAGTCCGGATGACATGGCGTCCCAGTTTTCCAAAAAGAACTTCAAATTTTGATTCGTCTGACCACAGAACAGTTTTCCACTTTGCTAAAGTCCACTTTAAATGAGCCTTGGCCCAGAGAAAACGCCTGCGCTTCTGGTTCCCGTTTAGATATGGCTTCTTTTTTGACCTATAGAGCTTTAGCCGGCAACGGTGAATGGCACGGTGGATTGTGTTCACTGACAATGTTTTCTGGAAGTATTCTTGAGCCCATGTTGCTATTTCCATTACAGTAGCATTCCTGTGTGTGATGCAGTGCCGTCTAAGGGCCCGAAGATCACGGGCATTCAGTATGGTTTTCCGGCCTTGACCCTTATGCACAGAGATTGTTCCAGATTCTCTGAATCTTTGGATGATATTATGCACTGTTGATGACGATAACTTCAAACTCTTTGCAATTTTTCTCTGAGAAACTCCTTTCTGATATTGCTCCACTATTTTTTGCCTCAGCATTGGGGGAATTGGTGATCCTCTGCCCATCTTGACTTCTGAGAGACACTGCCACTCTGAGAGGCTCTTTTTATACCCAATCATGTTGCCAATTGACCTAATAAGTTGCAAATTGGTCCTCCAGCAGTTCCTTATATGTACATTTAACTTTTCTGGCCTCTTATTGCTACCTGTCCCAACTTTTTTGGAATTTGTAGCTCTCATGAAATCCAAAAGGAGCCAATATTTGGCATGGCAATTCAAAATGTCTCACTTTCAACATTTGATATGTCATCTATGTTGTATTCTAAGTATAATATTGAAATTTGAAACTTCCACATCATTGCATTCTGTTTTTATTCACAATTTGTACAGTGTCCCAACTTTTATGGAATTGGGTTTGTATATATATGTATATGTTCTTGGTATTATTTAATAAATGTTTGTATTTAATGTAAGTAGATCTGAACCTATAAAGCACGCTAAATTCTACTGTGTGATAAATATTTTAAAGAAAATGTATTTTTTATAATAATGACATGAAAAATTATATTTGTGCTATGTTCGCATACACTATAATGCCATATATACTGGGACACCCCTTCAAATCATTGAATTCAGGTTTTCCAATCACTTCCATGGCCACAGTAAAAAATCAAGGCATGCAGACTGCTTATACCAGGTGCCCAATCCTGCTCCCGCCGATCGACTGTCCTGCACTGTTCATCTCCAACCCTAATCAAACACACCTGCCTTTGTGTTGAGCGCTACAGTTTATTGTCTACAGTGATAGTCAGTGACACAGTGTGACTGTAGTATAAAAAAGTATATACTCATATTTTGTTGTTCTTGGATACAAACTAGATTCAACAACTTCATTTAAGATACACTTAATCTTGTTGAAAATTTTTTGAGTTGCTGACCCATCCGGACTCGTACCAAAAGCTTGTTAAGCTTATGTATGCTTTAATAAGCTCCGGTGTAGGGAAGTGAATAAGGTAACGTTAGCTGTAAATGTCACCGAACTCAATGTCAGGAAGTTTTTAATGCCTGTAAAAAAAAATTTGTGGTGCAAATCCTTTATCTTCCTCTTGTATTGGCTATTTCTTTTTGTGATGCTAATAAGTGCAATGACATGACGTGATGAGTTATCTGACAGCTGCTGCGATAATACGTTAGTATTGGAGGAAAAAAAATCATTTCTGTTCAGTATCAAGATATTTTGCGCACGCACTTATATCAATACTGTAGGGCAATATAGTATGAATTTTATTTATAATATGAATAATAATATACTAATAATATATATTACCCACAGCAATGGATCTATAGGGGTGGCCCACCCCTAATAATAGATCCATTGCCACTGAGTAGCTGAGGATGTATTCCGTCATAATGAACAAACCCAAACGTGACAAAATGCTGTTAAAATGCTGCGTTTCATTCCATATTTGCATATTTTCTTTTCATAATTCATCCAAATGCAAACACATGTGCCGTGGGATGAAACTAATGTGAGAGGAGCTGCAGCTGACAACCACTCAGAAGGTTATCTGGCCGGTTAACATCAGGTTAGTGTATATTATTGCTTACATTTATATATTGTTCATCGTCATCACAGAGTTGTCTTGTTTTTAGAGTTTTCTAATGTGTTTTCATTGTACTGTTGCATTATTTGTTGCTTTTTTAAGTTCTTTAGACACTTGACTTCTTGAAGAGGAACATGAACAGCACTGTCTCCAAGAACCAAACATCTGCTTTTGGGGTCTCATGCACAGACTCCATCCCAGGATATTCACTTCAACTTTCTGTAATAACACTGAACATCTTTGTCCTCCTGCCCATCCATATGTGTGTCCTCTGGCTGGGCTCAAGAAACTTTAGAATTAGGGGACGTCTGGCAGCCTCTGAGATCTTTACAATGAACCTTCCTGTACTAGAGATTTTTGTGACTATAATTTATCCTTTAGGTATGGTTCCTTTTACTTTTAAGCGTCAAGAAACCATACGTGGTGTTGTGTTTTTTTCTGGAATCTACATTGTTGGACAACCCCTTATGAATAGTTTGATTTGTGTTGAGCGTTACATAGCCGTGGCTCATCCAGCGATGTACCGCAACCCAGCCTTTGTGAAGCACAGATATATTAGTGCTGGACTGGTCTGGATGCTGAGTCTAGCTTATGGAGGTCTTTCTGTTTGCAATTCACACATCCAAATTGAGATCTACTTTTGTTCCCTGGCAATCAGCATCTTGGTGATCACTACTTGTAGTCTAGGAGTGCTCAAGATCCTGTTGAGACCAAGTCCTGGTGAAACACAGAAGGAAGGGATGCACCACCAGAAAAAGAGGGCATTTGTAATTATTACTGTCATTCTAGTTTGCATATCTGTTCCATATGGCCTGGATATACTACTTTTCAACATTAGTAATAATATTTCTCTTGATGCTTTCTGTGTGCTGCTGGGTGTCAATGTATGGTTATTGAAACAAGGTAGTATTATACAGCCTCTTCTCTATCTGTCCAAGCATGGTATGTTTTCATGCATCAAAAAGGTTCTTATTAAAACAACACAAAATATTGAAGCCACGTCCTCATAAATAACGCATCCATGCAGAGCAGTGGCTCTCAGATAGAGATGAAAGGTCAGTGGTTTTGTAACCATCTTCTGATACGCTTTATTTTAAGGTGTCATTACAGTGTAATTATGTATTTAATTACTGAGTAGTATTAAGTAACTACATGTGCTAACTTTAGAGTTGGGGTAGGAATAGGATTTGGTTGAGGGTTAGTTGCATGTAATTATGTATAATTTAATGTAATTACTATGTTAAATTGTAACAGATGTAACAAGGACACTGTAAAATAAAGTGGTACTCCTTATCATTTACCTATCAAGATTGCTTTACTAGTATAGGGCATTTCAGAATGTTTGTAAACAATAGGCACCGCGATACTTCCGGGTGGCAGAACGCGAGCAGCTTCCATTGACTAACTGAAGAGATCCAGCCGGCAACTGAACAGTTACACAGTTAAAATCATTGTTGTTGATCAAAGTTGAATCTATGGCGAAAATATGTTGTGTTTGGGGTTGCGCCACCAGATATGCAGCAAAAGGCGTAGGTTTTTTTTTTATCGATTTCCTTCAGAAAAAAAGTAAATCTATCCAGCAGAACCTGTGGGTGAGGAGGTTAAAGCTAGTGGACGTCGTCAAAAGTGCATGTCGTCTTCTAATTATGAGCCTGAGCCCGATTTAAACCCAACCATTTTAATACGTGGGTCGTTATACAACTGACGTTCTCAACTAAGTTAGTTAATTTATATTACTTTCTATGTTACTTTCTTTTGAGCGGTGAGTAAATGCTTCTTCATCGTAAATGCTTCTGATTGGCCAATGCGTTCAATAAATCAACACATATGTCTGTGATTGGCTACATCGCTCATCGCTGCAGTCACGTTATAAAAAGAAACTCTGCCATGTAAATCATTTCTATTTTGTTTTAGTTGTTCTTGTTGCTTTTCTGCAACTGATGAATACAAATGTGTTAGTTTTTATTTGTTTTATTCATAGATATTTCTAGTTTGCGGGAGTCCCGCGAATTGTTTTATTCTCCTGCAATCCGCACACACAGAGTGAATGCATTACACTCGGCCATCAGATCGAGTCCCGCGCCACGGTCTAGTGCGTTGGGAGTACGTCTCTAGATCAAAGAATCTAAGCTCTAATGATCATGTTAACTATGTCTGAATTTCCACCACGTCTGTTTTTGAATCAACTGTTGAAATATAGATTAGGCTACTGCCGACGGTGTGTCTCCCTCCAATCAATTTACTAGTGTTGCCATAGGGACGCTTCGGCTTTTGCCACCCGGAAGAGCGTCTATTATTGTTGTGACGTCATGGTTAATTGTCGTATTGTTTAAAGTGGCAAAAAGCCAAAAAAACAAAACAAATAAATAAACAGGAATACCTTTAATGAATTATAGGCTATAAGTGGTATTTTGCATTAAATGGAGGTAGATCAAGTGAATAAAGTTGTGTGACTTTAGAGTGTTGTGTGAATGTAAATCAAACTGCTTATTAGTGAACTGATTATGTTAATAGGAGATGCTATAATATATCTACATTAATTTTGAATTAATCTTTTTTTATAATTATTAGTAGTTCAAGCACGTAGCGCTGAAACCGTATCGTAATTGTTAGACTTGAAACTTTGAGGGATGCAGTACCGCACCGTCTACAACTTCATCAAGGCTCGCCCCAATCGGCCTGACGGTGGCGCTAGAGGAATTAAGTACAAAATCGATCATAACACAAAACAGTCATTAAAATGAACAAATCTTTTTTTGAATCATTTTGAACCAAATGACTCAAAAAAGATTTGTTCATTTTGATGAACGCGTTCGAAAAGGAGAGTCACGAACGCTCATCACAGAACAGAGCAAGGCGAGCATTTGTGCTTATAAAACTTGAACTTTTTTATTTATTTTTGAAAGGGCCGATCGTTTCGCTAGATAAGACCTGTAGCGGCTGTAGACCAGGCAAAATTATCTTTGCAGCCGCGAGAGACTAAACACTGGGAGAATGAATGCACTGCGACGCGCAGAAACAGTTTCACACAGCGATCCACTCATTTATTGCTTCTTGCACATAAAATACAACTGTTAGCCAGTTACCAGTTCATAAGTGCAGTGTGATTGCATAAAGTGCGGTCAACAGAAAGTGTTCGCTCCCAGGCTCACTCCCTCTCTGTCAAAGCCCCCATACTCAGGTGCACAGGTGTAGCAAACAAATACGTGCAAGAAACACATCACTTCCGCCCAAGCCCCGGTAGACACGCCCACCACCTACAATCTGAGTGCAGTAAAAATAATGAATGAGACCATAAAACCATAGGAGACTTACAGTTGGCTCTTACAAGACCCTTATTCATTGTCTGTGTCGTTTAAAGACCTTTGAAGCTGCACTGAAACTCTCATTTAGACCTTGAACCGTTTGGTTCCCATTGAAGTCCATTATATGGAGAAAATCCTGGAATGTTTTCATCAAAAACCTTAATTTCTTTCCGACTGAAGAAAGAAAGACATGGATATCTTGGATGACATGGGGGTGAGTAAATTATCAGCAAAAGTTTTTTTTTAAAGTGAACTACTTCATTAATTCCAGTCTTATCTCATGACATTTTTACAGCAGTGAAAGTGAAGCCTCTCCGATCGACGGTTCCAGAGAGAACAGCCTGCAATTCTGCAGAGGTGAAGAGAAGTGGAAACCACCGTCAGGATGAGAGAATCAAGGAAAGTCGCAACAGACAGGGACAAGGACCAGCAGGTGAACAGTCCTGTACCAATCCATACTCCTGAACACAGATCACTGGTATAGCACAGCAATAGCTGGGAATATGAAGGGTAGAGGAAACGAGCGACAGGTGGGGAAGATCAGTTCGTGATTGAGCAATTTGTCACCCTCACGAGCTGCAGAAATGACAGGACCAAAACAAACAACAGAGAGAGACCGGTGACACACCCTGACCTGTGACACATTCTATTATACTAATAATTTGTTAATTCTCTTTGTTACCCCTTCATTCCCCAAATTTTACATATTGTTCCCTTCTACTTAAATGTAAGTACTTGATAGATGCACTATAATTACTGAAAATTATCCTGAAATTGTGTAATATAAAGCATTACTGAAATTTTCATTTAAATGCTGCAATATTCTAGCCTGGCTGCGCCCTCCTACGCACTTCCGCTCAATTTCATTTTACTTCAGTACTACGTCTGGGATCGCTCCATATCCTTAGGTTTCCAGAAATCAATTTTTTGTAGGACCAATCAGCGAATAGAGGGAGTGGCTGAGAAAGATGACGTTGATGTAAGCGCGTCAGTTTGAGTTCAGTAATGGCAGTGGAGAAAGACGTGAGAAAAGCTATTCGGTCCGTTGTTGGAAAAGAAACTGCCGAATATACAGAATTTAAAGCCGGATTGTTATCGTCTCACCTCTTGTTGAACAACGGAGGACCAAGTGAAGGAGGCAGAAAGTTTGAAAGTTTGTGCTGGGCAGCTCGTGCACGATGACCGACGGACGGTTTAGCCTGGTGTTCGCGGTGTTCGGAAGCCCCGAGTCCTGGTTGCTAAACTATTGTTGAAGATCCGCTAAGGAGTCATGTCAGTCGCTCATATTCCCAACTGTAAATTTACTGATTCTTCTGATGAATAGAACATTTTGAGCCCCTTTGTGCACTCGTGCAGGAGGTTGGTGTGTCAGTTTTACATGTTGTAAATCATACAAATTGGTTGTGATTTTTTAAAAATAATTGTCATAAATAAAAATGTGAAAAACCATACTTTGAAGATATTTGATTTTCAGTTTTAGATGGCAATGGTTGATTTGTTTTACTAAAAAAAAAACTAAATGCCACATAAAAATGTACAAACACATACTGTGAAGACCATAATTAAGGTAATCAAGAAACAATAAGACGTAATATGAAAAATTGTTGTTTATTACACATCTGCAGATAGAGACAGACTGATCATTCACTGTAGCTGCTACAGCATTTGCGGCAGATCAGAAACGACCACAGCGGCGTATTTGTAATGATTAGACACAGCTTCCACCGTTGAATGAATATATCACTGTCCTTCGTGTCAAATATACATTTCGAATTAATAATTGTTCCTAGAATAACAAAACCTGCGGCGCTCGTTGACTGAAATCCTATTGTAAACATAATCCTCTGATCATTCGGACTTGTTGTTTCCAGCCATTTCGGCGCGTGACATACGTCACTCACGACACCCCGTTAGCGATTGGCTATGGCAGATCGTGAGTGACTTTGGGCAGATCCAATAGATTTGAACTTTAATAGTGAACCCGCCTACAAGGAAGGAAACGTTTCTCAATGGAGCGGTTCCAGACTCTATGTGGAAATGAAATGAACTAGAGTCTGGTTGAACCAGGCTCGCAATATTCAGCTCTCTTCTCTTAACCTGATGACATTTTGGGAGTGCGTAAAACACTGTAGTAAAAACAACACAATCATTAAAGGTCTGCTTTCTATTTGCATATTTTTCCAGATATAATTCATCCCGACACACAGCTTATATAAGTAAAACACACAGGTGGGATAACACTATGGATCAACTCTAATAGTTATCAGTCCATTCCCAGGTCAGTATACAATATAATAGCTACATTTCAGCCACTATTGCTTACAATATATGTTTTCTCTGAAGTCTGCACTTTCTTCTGTCTATTCATTCTTCATTGCATCATTTGACAGTTGTCCTTCATGTTCTTTAGATATTTGCACTTGTTTTGACTGAATAGCGAGATGAACACAACGGTCTCCTTGAACCAAACAGATCATCTTGCATTTAAATGCACAGACTCTTACCCAGGGAAATTCATTGGATTTTCTGTCACTGCATTGGAGATCTTTATCCTCCTGCCTATCCACATCTGGGTCCTCTGGCTGGGCACAAGTGACATTAGAAAAGGGGGAAGTCTGGCAACCTCAGATATCTTTACAGTCAGCCTGTCTGTATTAGAACTTTTGACTGTCACACATTTTGTTTTTGTACATGTTTCTTTTGCTCTTAACTGTCAACTCACAATGTTCATTGCTATTTTATTTTCTGGAAGCTATCTGGTTGGACGTCCCTTTATGAATAGTTTGACTTGTGTTGAGCGATACATAGCCGTGGCCCATCCAGCGATGTACCGCAACCCAGCCTTTGTGAAGCACAGATATATTAGTGCTGGACTGGTCTGGATGCTGACTTTGTCTTATGGAGGATTTTTTGTGTTGAGCTTTCCAGATCCGCCGATTGCAGCCTACCTTGTCTCACTCACAATCAGCATCTTGGTGATCACTACTTGTAGTCTAGGAGTGCTCAAGATCCTGTTGAGACCAAGTCCTGGTGAAACACAGAAGGAAGGGATGCACCACCAGAAAAAGAGGGCATTTGTAATTATCACTGTCATTCTAGTTTGTATATCTGTTCCATATGGTCTGGATGTGTTCGTTTTAGCTATGAAGGTATATATACCTAAAGATACTATCTGTGTGCTTTTGGGCACCATTTCGTGTTTAATTCAGGTGTGTAGTTTAATACAGCCTTCTCTCTATCTGTCCAAGCTTGGCAAGTTTTCATGCATTAAAAAAGGTTCTCATTAAAACAACAGGAAAGGTTGGAGCTGTGGCTTTGGATATCACATGGCTCTCAGATGTAAGACATAAGCCTCATTCTGTGTGGTGTGTAATTATCAATGGGTGTGTAAACTCAATGGTGTGGTGTAAACTCTCCTTATAATTTTGTATGGGCTTCTATTGTTAAAAGAAATGTTTAAAAATCCAATACATAAATAAATGGCATTAAAAGATGATAAGACGGTAACAAAATGGGATGTGGACTTTCTTGTGGACTTGTTTCTTGTGGACTTCAGTGTCTGTTGGTAGTGCTCAGTCTGATGTGAAATTTAGTCCTGAAAGGATTCTTCAAATATATATATATATATATATATATATATATATTCTTGGTATTATTTAATAAATGTTTGTATTTAATGTAAGTAGATGTTCTGAACCAATAAAGCACGCTAAATTCTACTGTGATAAAAATTTTAAAGAAAATGTATTTTTTATAATAAAGAGATGAAAAATTATATTTTTGCTATGTTCACATACACTATATTGCCAAATGTACTGAGACACCCCTTCAAATCATTGAATTCAGGTTTTCCAATCACTTCCATGGCCACTGTTGTAAAAAATCAAGGCATGCAGACTGGGCATGCAGACTGCTTATACCAGGTGCCCAATCCTGCTCCTGCCGATCGACTGTCCTGCACTGTTCATCTCCAACCCTAATCAAACACACCTGCCTTTGTGTTGAACACTAGCTCTGGCTCATTCAGCGATGTACCGCAACCCAGCCTTTGTGAAGCACAGATATATTAGTGCTGGACTGGTCTGGATGCTGACTTTGTCTTATGGAGGAAGCAACTTTAATTGGTTGCTTCAGATGTGTTTGATTAGGGTTGGAGATAAACTGTGCAGGAAAAAAATAATGTTCCTGTTTTATAAAAATACTAATTAAAGTATCAACAAATTGTAAAGCTTGTAGCTTATATCGAACATTAAAGGGACTTCGTAATATGAGCAACAGACATACTCAATAAATGAATATAATGGATTTAATAAAGGAAAACGTCTCGGTTACGTACAGTATGTAACCCTTGTTCTCTGAGTAGGGATTGGGGAACGGAGTCGTTATGTCGGATGACGGAGAATGGGGGTTTCGCTTAGAAAGCCTGTCATCTTCGAGTATTAAAAATCGAGCCAATGGCGATGAAATGCCATGGGTCTGCAGAATTTGCATAGCATATCTCCGCCCCACCGCGTGGGTATGTAAGGAAAATGTGGACGGAAAAGCAGTTAAGTCTTCGCTGAGGAGCCGAGAATGAATTTAGGCGTCTACCCAGCGGTACAGCCTAAGTGGCAGGGAGACGTAACGTCTCCGTTCCCTACTCAGGGAACGAGGGTTACATACGTAACGGAGACGTTCCCTTTCGTAGTCACTCCGAGTTACATCGGATGACGGAGAATGGGGATCCCCCGTGTAATCACGCCACCTTCACAGCTGTCTTCCAGTGCCCTGTGAAAGTCTGATCCCCTGTCGTGAAATTGGCACGGATGAGGAGTCCTACTTAGCACAGGAATACAAAGGTACACTGGGGAGCATATCTCAGAGGAAATATGCCGCAGTATGCCTATCCGTAGGGAGGACTTAGGAATACACATATGGCCCAAGGGGACTTCATATAGAGGAACACTGGAGTGACCAGCCTGTAGGGTGGCAACATTCAACTCCAGGGGTGGCAAGGTGGCTTGCCAAGGGAAAGACACATGCTCAAGGAGGCCTACAGTGGAAAATACAAATGTGGGGGTTACTCATAGGAGGAACAATGCACACGGTGGCACCCAGCCGACGCCCAGCCAATAGACACTGGCGCCATCGTCAACAGTGCTGGAGGAACTCAGGGCTTCAGAGAGGAAGACAACTGAGGAAATATCCCACTTATCCAGTCCGTGGAGTGGAATGGCGAGCAAGCGAAGACACCTGAGCGGGTCCGGTAGCCGGTTGAAGCGAGTACATGAGAGGACACAGGCTTCACTCGGAGATTGAGAATCTGGCGAATGTGTTGGGTGTCGTGTCCTGCAGCTCTGCAGATGTCTGCCAGCGAAGCACCATGCGCTAGAGCCTAAGAGGAAGCCAGACTACAGGAGTGCGCTGACACACCAAGGGGGCACGGTCGGCCTTGCTGTTTGTAAGCCAAAGCAATGGTGTCCACTATCCAGTTAGACAACCTCTGCTTTGAGAGAGCCTTTCTCTTCAGTCTCCCACCATAACAGACAAAGAGCTGGTCTGAGGTCCTGAAACACTGCGTTCTGTCTATGTAAGCATGGAGGGTGCGTACTTGACAGAGCAGTGCCAAGGCTGGGGCTGCCTCCTCCAGGGCCAGCGCTTGCAGGTTCACTAGCTGATCCCGGAAGGGAGTGGTAGGAACCTTGGGCACATATCCAGGCCGGGGTCTCAGGATCACGTGAGAGTAGGCCGGCCCGAATTCCAGGCACGCTTCGTCAATGGAGAATGCATGCAAGTCCCCCACCCTCTTGATGGAGGTCAATGCAACAAGGAGCACTGTCTTCATTGACAGGAATTTAATCTCAACTGATTGCAGAGGCTCAAAGGGAGCTCTCTGCAGGGCATTTAAAACCACTGAGAGGTCCCAAGAGGGTACGAGAGGAGGAACCTGACGATCAGATCGTGCTTTGAAAAAGGTACTTTAGGTCGTGCTTCGAAAGTGTAAGATCTAGAATCTGTGCCACGTGCGACATCAATTTGGGATGAATTGGAGCGGAGACTGAAGCCAGGCCTTCTCGTCCTACACAAATGTGCTTCTAGAAGAATGGTCAAAAATTCCCATAAACACACTCCTAAACCTTGTGGAAAGCCTTCCCAGAAGAGTTGAAGCTGTTGATGAAATGACTCTCGATGTGTCACTGTGACAGGCATTTATTAACCCCTGGAGCCATATGGATTACTTTTTATAATGATTTGGACCTCAAATTTTCTCCATCCATTCAATCCCATTATAAAGCTTGTCAGAGCAGGACATTTTTTATTAACACTCCGATTGTATTTGTCTTAAAGAAGAATGGCATGTACACCTAGGATGACTTGAGGGTGAGCAAATCATGGACTAATTTAAATTTTTGTGTGAACTAACCCTTTAAATATGACATTCAAAAGGTTGCAATATTAGTTCTCGTCCCTTCTTATTTTGAGATCTTTAAACTGTGATCACAAACTCAAATGAACACAAACGGATCCACTTATGGCATGATTGAGAACCCAAGTGCAGCATTATTTCAATAACAAAATCAAACATAACGTGGAACTCAAAACAAAAACATGAACTCACCAAGACAAATGGAAAACATGAGGGCTTAAATACACAGACTGACAAGACAAGGGACACCTGTGAACAATGGATAGACGATTAACCAATGACAAGACACATAGCAGGATCACATGACAAACAGGGAATCATATGACAGACATGGAACATGACATGAACAAACCCAAAGTGACAAAATGCTGTTAAAATGCTGCGTTTCATTCAATTTTTGCATATTTTCCTTTCATAATTCATCCTACTGCAAACATAAGTGCTGTGGGATGAAACTAATGTGAGAGGAGCTGCAGGTGACATCCACTCAGAAGGTTATCTGTCCGGTTAACATCAGGTCAGTGTATATTATTATTTACATTTATATATTGTTTATCGTCACCACAGAGAAAAACAGGTGTTGTCTTGTTTTTAGAGTTTTCTAATGTGTTTTCAGCATTATTTGTTGTTTTTTAGGTTCTTTAGACACTTGACTTCTTGAAGAGGAACATGAACAGCACTGTCTCCAAGAACCAAACATCCTATTTTGGGGTCACATGCACAGACTCCATCCCAGGGTATTCACTTCAAATTTCTGTAATAACACTGGACATCTTTGTCCTCCTGCCCATCCAAATCTGTGTCCTCTGGCTGGGCTCAAGAAACTTTAGAATTAGGGGACGTCTGGCAGCCTCAGAAATCTTTACAATGAACATTTCTGTACTAGAGATTTTTGTGACCATAATTTATTCTTTAAGTATAGTTGCTTTTACTTTAATGCATCAAGAAACCATACTCCTTACTGAGTTCTTTGCTGGAATCTACATTGTTGGACGACCCCTTATGAATAGCCTGATTTGTGTAGAGCGTTACATAGCCGTGGCTCATCCAGCGATGTACCGCAACCCAGCCTTTGTGAAGCACAGATATATTAGTGCTGGACTGGTCTGGATGCTGAGTCTAGCTTATGGAGGTCTTTCTTTTTGCACCAGTCCACGCACCAAAATTGAGATCTACTATTGTTCCCTGGCAATCAGCATCTTGGTGATCACTACTTGTAGTCTAGGAGTGCTCAAGATCCTGTTGAGACCAAGTCCTGGTGAAACACAGAAGGAAGGGATGCACCACCAGAAAAAGAGGGCATTTGTAATTATCACTGTTATTCTAGTTTACATCTCTGTTCCATATGGTCTGGATATACTACATTTCAACATTAGGGATAATATTTCTCATGATGCTTTCTGTGTGCTGGTGGGCATCAATGTATGGTTATCGAAACAAGGCAGTATTATACAGCCTCTTCTCTATCTGTCCAAGCATGGTATGTTTTCATGCATCAAAAAGGTTTTTATTAAAACAACACAAAATATTGAAGCCACGTCCTCATAAATAGCGCATCCATGCAGAGCAGTGGCTCTCATATAGAGATGAAAGGTCAGTTCTGGGTTGGGTTTTGTAACCATCTTCGGTTACACTTTATTTTAAGGTGTCATTACAGTGTAATTATGTATTTAAGTACTGAGTATTAAGTAACTACATGTGCTAACTTTAAAGTTAGGGTAGGATTAGGATTGGGTTGAGGGTTTGTTGCATGTAATTATGCATAATTTACTGTAATTACTATGTTAAGTTGTAACAGATGTAACAAGGACACTGTAAAATAAAGTGGTACTCCTTATCATTTACCTATCAAAATTGCTTTACTAGTATTGTTTAAAGTGGCAAAAAGCCCAATAAACAAATAAATAAACAGAAATTCCTTTAATTAATTGTAGGCTATAAGTGGTATTTTGCATTAGATCATGTGAATAAAGTACATTTAACGAATGAAGCATAGTAAAAATGTTTGAAAATATTGAGAATTGTAATGTGTGAATGTAAATCAACTGCTTATTAGTGTAATGATTTTGTTAATAATAAAGAGATGCTATAATATATCTACATTAATTTTGAATTAATCTTTTTATAATTATTAGGAGTTCAAGCATGTATAGCACTGAAACCCTAATTGTTAGGAGTTTCAAAGATCAACATTCTAAATGATTGGGCAGACCAAACCATAAGTCGTAGAGACTTGAAACTTTGAGGGATGCAATACCGCACCGTCTACAACTTCACCAAGGCTCGCGCCAATCGGCCTGATGGTGGCGGTAGAGAAATTAAGCACAAAATCGATCATAACTCAACAGTTGAAGACTCAAATGTCTTAGCCCCTGTTTACACTGGGTATTAAAGCTGCAGTCCGTAGCTTTTCCTCTTTGTCGCAATCTATGTTCAAAATCTGCAATTGGAGTTATTCGCGGAATTATCATTTTTACGTTGGTTGTAAATTGGCATGAAACAGCGTGGAAGAACACAGTGTTCGGAATTAACTCACTTTTCAAAAGCCCCGCCGATGTTTAAATCCTTGTGTTCGCATGATACGGTTTCTTTCTCTTTCTCTAGACACCTTAAATCCGAAGTACGAAGTCTTTTGGGTTTTATAACTGCTGAATCTTCAGTTGACACTGATGATTGTTGTTTGGATCTTTCTGGATGCCATAAGTTTAATTATGTGAAGTGCTGCCAGCCTGCGAGAAAAGCCTATACATCTTTACATCTCCTCACGCGCAGTACAGCTGGCTAGCCGAAACTCCTTCTTTGTGTTTACGGGTGTGACGTAATGACGCAAAGACATGCTCGAATTTCCCGCGGAAACCCACCAGTACCACTGGAATTAAAATCATTATTACAAGCTAACCGTTTTGAATCTAGCTATGGAAAGCAGATAGTTTTTACCACTGGCAGAATATGTTTTTTTTTTTAAATAATTATTTTGGATTATTTTTAACTTAAAAAGGTTACGCACAGCAGCTTTAAGATGCGTTTTTGTTCGTTTATTTATTTATAAAGCGCCTTACCGGCAACCACAATAGTTCCAAAGTGCTGTACATAAAAACATCCATGTAAATAATCTACTAAAATGTCAAAGAGTAAATACGATTTTAAGCGGCCCTTAAAAATATGAAGAGTCAAGGAAGATCTAACATCCAATGGCAGATTATTCCACAATAGGACCAGCAGCATGAAAGCACGATCACCCTTCCACTTGTTTGATGATCTTAGTCTTAAGCCTGAATTTAAACAGTGTTGAGTAAGTTACTCTAAAAAAGTAATTAATTAGTTACTAATTACCTATCAGATTAATTGCACCCTCTAAAAAGTATTTCATTACTTTTAATTACTAATTAATTTCTAAATCCCATATCAACCTTAACTAAACTAAATAATACAAGGATAGACATGAAACCGTTTTGATTCTTTCAAATAAATTCTATAAAATTGCATGAATAATCCTTAAACAGACCAAGCAATTTAAAGCGAGAAGGTTACATCATAAACTGTTTAACATCAGACAACACATTTTGATGTTAAACCCACTATTGTTTTATATAGAATTGTTTTAGTTAATACCAGTCTGATCTCTTGACATTTCACACTTACTAAGTTGTACTTGTACGAGTGAGGTCATACTATTTAGCTACCTCATAAAATGCATACGAATTGCCGTAAGATTGGATTGGTCTACACAGTATTTAGCTCAATTACATCAGAAGGAACTGTAATTAAATTACAGTAAATTAATAGTAATCCCTTATTTTATTTGTTGAAGGGAAAAAGGTATTTAAATAACAGTAACTACTTACTTAGTAATAAGTTACACCCAACACTGGGCTTAAAAAGCTCAGCTAAGTATTCTGCCGCCAGTCCTTGAAGTGTTTTACTATACTGTATCCTAAAATGTATTGGTAGCCATGAAAAGATAACAAGAGTATGATCCGTTTTACCAGCATTCAGTAATTAACACCTTGCATCAGCATTTTGTACTTGCTGCAAGCGGGCAATGTATTTTTGACAGATCCCAACATAAAGTGCACTACAATAATCTAGATGGGAAAAAATCTAAGTGTGGACAACTTTTTCCACTTTTGGCTGAGAGAATTGGGTTCAATTGGGCTTTTTCTCTTAAATGGAAGAATCAATTACGAAGCACCGTCGTTATCTGTAGATCAAAAATTAGTCAAAAATTACTCCCCAGTTCTCTTGATTCTGCAGGTACTCCTTCCATGGGCCTAAGTTATCACTTACCATTTGGCTACCAGCTGTGTAACCAAATATAATAATTTCCATTTTGTTTTCATTTAATTCAATGTGATTTTTAGCCATCCACAGCTTTACAATCCTCTAGACACCTAAGGACTATGGCATTGGAATCCAACTGTAAGTAGACTTGAGTGTCATCTGCATGGTAAGAAATACCCATACTTAAAAATCATTCCCATTGAACAGTGAGAACAGGATGGGACCCAAAATGGACCCTTGTGGGACCCCACAGTTTAAGTCGATAAGATCACTAGTAGACGAGAGAGGCGCATTTATGATTATACCTGGTGTTTTAATCCATCTCTTTTGTCCACTTTCAACCACTTCTGTCCTGATTTCTTCAAGGGGAGGGTCTATGAGCAGGCAGACGTATGGGCTTTTTCAGATCTTTCAATCTAATGGTCAAAATAAGCTCATGTAATTTACATATTTACACGACTAGAGATGACAGAGAAACACACGGAGAGCAGCAGCTTTCATTTCTGCTCTGACAGCCGCAATTAAGATCACGCCGAACACTGTGAGTGAGTGTTAGAAACCAAGAATAATGAAAGAACTTAGTGCTTGGTTCATGTTGCGTCTTCAAATCAAACTTGGGTCTCCAGTCAAAGTTTAAATCACGTCTGGCGCGCTTCCCATAAAGGTTTTAAGCATTTGAACACATTTGATCGAATGAGCGTTTACACTACAAAAGCAATCTGGTCAAATGCATTTTGAACTACCTCTGGAAGTGGTCAAAAGTGGACAAGCTCAAAATGTTTTAGGCCACATTTACACCTGTATTTAACATATTCCACACGTGATCCGATCAACCAAAACACATCTTAATACCAGGAGTATGAAGGGCCTTATATTTTTGGAAAAATCTACTTTTGTGAACTATTCCTATAGGTTTTTCGCCCTGATTGAAACCAAACCAGTGCAGGAAGATTATCTGGAGTCTGGTTGCTTATAATTATAGAAAAAAAGTGAAATTTCAAGAAATTTTCGTGACGGGATGCAAAAATGTTCGAAGTGGGCATTGCCACTTCTACTAAAATGGCAATAACTGAACAGAATGAGATAATGTCACCAAACTTGATACACATATGTCCACCTATGTTTCATGTGATCACATGAAAAAGGACGCGGCCACTGGCTACTTGGTGGCACTATAAAATGAAATAGAAAAACACAAAAATAGCTATAGTTTAGCTACACAACAGTCAGACCGACTGACTTGAAAGCGGGCATGCAGTGTCTTTGTCCAAGGTGAGATGATGGTCTATGAAAACATTCACGTATCTTGAAAAACACGGCCGCCGTCGGCCAATGAAGTTTGAGCACCTGTTAGACAAGGTTAATGGAGGCCGATCGAAACAAAACTCGTTAGGCTTGTTTGACTCATGGATCTATTGTCTTTTTCAAGCATGTAAATTAAATTATGTTTTATTAACAAAGTTCGGGAGAAGCACGTTCAGATAATTAACACAGGGGGACAGCACTCAGCAATCATGATTAAATGATGTTTCATTAACAAATTCGGGAGAAGCACGTTCAGATAATTAACACGGGTGGAGAGCACTCAGCAATCATGATTAAAGCATGTATATATAGACTCAGCAGTCTCACCTCATTTCTCTGACAGTTTAGCAGCATCCCTCCTCCACCCCTTCTCCACTCTTCTAGTCCTAAACCACTTTACATACGGCGGGAGTACTCTGGGTTCGGGCCGAATTCCGAGCTCGGAGCCCTCCCCCCGGACAGCACGCCAAATACGCATTATACTTTATTCCCTTTAATTGTATGTAAGTGTGAACTCGTGAATGATGTCTTGACGTGAACAGTCTCTGGCTGGGCCCGCCCTGGCCGCCTACACAGGCCGACTTACCCTGAAGACTGGAGTAATGATGCTGTGCCATCACAGGAATAAATTACATAAAAAATGTCACAATATTAATGTTTAATGTATTTTTCATAAGACACTTCTTTACGAAAAAAATAAATAAATATTCCAAACGATTTACCGGCAATGTAAAGGCAAAAAAGTGACAAGTCAAGCACTTCCCTAATACAATCACAGTTTTACTCAAAACTGATTAAACAAATAGATTTTGAGTAAAAACAAATTGGGAACTCTGGTATCATAGCTTAAGCCAGCTGTCGGAAATGTGGGGGTTACTTTTAAGTGCAAAATGAAATTTGAAAAGCAAATCAGCAACTTTGTTAAAATTAGTTTTTTCCAGCTCCGCCTCCTGGCTAAAGTTAAGCCTTTCCTTAACAGGCATGATTTAGCAAATTCGATTCGATTCGATTCATGCTTTTATTAGTTCAAGGTTGGGTTACTATAATGTTGGTTTGAACCAAGCCTTTAACTTGTGCAGAATCCTGCTGCTTGGTTTTTAACAAATACATCTAGGCTTGCCCTTACGAAAAAGAAGTATAATTCAAGTTCATTTTATGTAGTATACTTAAGTAATGTTCAAGTATATTTTTAAGTATACATTATGTAGTAAGTATACTAATGTCACTATGTACTAGTAGTAAACTTGTAAGTGTACTATTTTAATACCGCTTGGGACTAAATTGGCCCACTTTTAGTACATAAAAGTATATGTTTAAGTGTACTATAAGTGTAACAGTAAGTGCACAACTAGTTCATAATTATGTATCTCATGTGTACTGCAAGTGAATTTATGGGTGTACTAGTTTACTTTTTTACTGTAATACTTATACAAGTATACTTTGAATACTTAATTATACTTTTAAGTATTTCTGGATCAAAAGATTGAGTACAAGAACAGGACAAATATACTTGCTTTTCTCTCAGTATAAGTCAAGTACACTTAAGTGTAATTTGAAGTATATTTCTGAGAAGTACATATAGTATACTTCTGAGAAGTACAGGAAAAATAAACTGAAAGTATACTGTCTTTAGTTTAAAAGAAGTATACTAATGGCACACTTGAATAAACTTCTTTTTCGTAAGGGTGCACACATCACTACCATCCTCTACACCTTACATTGGCTCCCTTTGTCTTTTAGAATCCAGTTTAAGGTGTTATTGTTTGTTTTTAAGGCCCTAAATGGGCTGGTATTTGTCCGAGATTTTGACCCTGCGTGAGTTGGTCTTCACACCATCTAGTTTTAGAAGTCCCAAGGTCAAGATCTAAACGATGGGGTGAACAGGCTTTTGCAGTTGCTGCCCCGAGACTCTTACCACTGATATTCACACAATTAGATGTAACACTTATTAGGTCTAAACTCAAAACCTATAGAATGGCTTTTAATACGCAGTATGGTGTGACATCTTCCTTTGTCTGTCTATGCAACATTTTCAGATTTTTTACATGTTTATTCTGTTTATGGTATGTTGTTTTATATTTAATCTTTGATGTGAAATACTTTGTATATCTGAGGGTTGTTGTAAAGCGCTATACAAATAAATGTTGATTGAAATGTCCATGGACACAATACCCATCAATCCTATTGTCATTAACAAATCAGAGCAGTAAATATGATATTCACAGTCAAATTCTGCAATATAAAACTGTGAACACAAACTCAAATGAACACATGTTAAAATGCTGCTTTTCATTCAATATTTGCATTTTTTCCTTTCATAAAGCAGATACAGATGCAAAAAAATGTGACATATTTGATTAAACCAACGTGAGAGAATCGACACTGAAGGAACGACGCTGGAATCACTCTCATCTGTCCAACATCAGGTCAGTGTAATTTAATGAATACGTTTCTTGGTTTTGTTGTTTTACATTGGAATGTATTTTCATTGCTACTATTCCATTATTTGTTGTTCTCGATGCCTTTTAGAAACGCTTGAACTTGAAGAGAAACATGAACAGCACTGTCTCCAACAACCAAACATCTTCTTTTGGGATCACATGCACAGAGCCAGGGTATTCACTTCAACTTTCTGTAATAGCACTGGACTTCATTGTTGTCATTCCCATCCAAATCTGTGTCCTCTGGCTGGGCTCAAGTAATAGTGGACTTAGGGGACGTCTGGCAGCCTCAGAAATCTTTACAATGAACCTTTCTGCACTAGAGGTTTTTGTGATGGTACTTTATTGCGTTACTGTGGTTATCCATCACATAGACTATGAACACACAATGTTCATTGTTATGTTATTTTCTGGAAGCTACCTGGTTGGACGACCCCTTATGAACAGCTTGATTTGTGTTGAGCGTTACATAGCCGTGGCTCATCCAGCGATGTACCGCAACCCAGCCTTTGTGAAGAACAGATATATTAGTGCTGGACTGGTCTGGATGCTGAGTCTAGCTTATGGAGGTCTTTCTGTTTGGAGTCTACGCACCCAAATTGAGGTCTACGCTTGTTCCCTTACAATCAGCCTGTTGGTGATCACTACTTGTAGTCTAGGAGTGCTCAAGATTCTGTTGAGACCAAGTCCTGGTGAAACACAGAAGGAAGGGATGCACCACCAGAAAAAGAGGGCATTTGTAATTATCACTGGCGTTCTAGTTTGCATCTCTGTTCCATATGGCCTGGAATTTTACCTATACGTTACTATAAATAAAAAAATGTGTCAATATTTGATTTTTGCCTGCTAGGGGGCATCAATTTATGGCTAATGCGACCAAGCAGTGTAATGCAATCTGTTCTATTTCTGTCCAAGAAAAAGAAATTGCCATTCACTAAAAAAAACAACCAAAATGTGGGGGGCTTTGTTTAATACAAATGTTGTCCTTTGCAAAGTTTCTTTAAATATAACTTTGTTAGTTTTGTTCATTTGTTTGCATTAAGTAAACACTTTGACCGTAATGATCTGGTAAATATATATACAATATATATATATATATATATATATATATATGACTAATGAAGAATATCAATGTTGTGTAAATTAGATATGTGCTTAGTTATATAGCTGATGTAGTAAAATGTAATTTAATAATAAAAAGAGGAAAAAGTGGATATGAGTACTTTACTGTAAGTATATTATTATAATACAGATGAGCAAATGATAAAGCTTGGGTTGTTGAATATTAGATCCCTTACTTCAAAATCGCTCATAGTTAATGATATGATTTCAGATTATAATCTAGATGTGCTGTGTTTGACAGAAACCTGGCTAAAAACAAACGATTACATTACTTGAAATGAGTCCACCCCGCAAGATTACAGTTATAAACATGAACCTCGTCTGAAAGGCAAAGGGGGAGGTGTTGCTGTAATTTATAGTAATATCCTCAAAACCACTAAGAAATCTAGTTTTAGTTATACTTCTTTTGAAGTATTGGTGCTTAATGTAAAAATATATAGTGCAAATGATAAATCACGTCGCTGGCTACTGTATACAGGCCACCAGGGCACCATAAAGATTTCACCAAAGAATTTGCGGACTTTCTATCAGAATTGGTCCTGGCTGCAGATTAAGCACTAATAGTTGGTGACTTTAATATACATGTAGATAATGAAAAATATACATTGGGATTGGCATTTAAAGGCATTATAAACTAAATTGGAATTAGACAACATGTGGACCCACTCATTGTTGTAATCATACTCTACACATGGAATAGATGTTGATGCCATTGAAATTCTGCAGCAGAGCGATGACATCTCAGATCACTATCTAGTCTCATGTAAACTTCACTTAGCCAAAGCAGCAAAGCCGATTCCGTGTTATAGATATGTTAGACGTATAACTTCTGCCACTAAAGATTGCTTTATCAATAATCTTCCTAATCAGTTTCATCATCTCAGCATCCCGGGTAGCTTAGAAGAACTTGATATCGTGACAGAAAGTTGCTCCGTTGCGCTAGATTAAAGAAAATAGTCCAATGCCGTGATACAACGAGCACACTCAGGCCCTTAAGGGAGCAGCCAGAAAAAATGGAGCGTAGCTGGAAGAAAAAAACTAAACTAGAGGTATTTCGTATTTCATGGAAGGAGAGCTCGATTGCATACAGAGAGGCCTTCTAGGCTGCTAGGCCAGCTTATTTTTCAAACCTAGAAGAAAATAAACATAATCCTAGGTATCTATTTGATACAGTGACTAAACTAACAAAATAGGAAGATTCAAGCCCAGAAATGTCTAAGCAACACAGCAGTAATGACTTTATGAATTTCTTCACTTATAAGATTGATAATACCAGGGACAAAATTATAACTATGCAACTGTCTACTACAGTATCGCATCAGGGGGTGCGTTGTTGTCTCCCAGTGGAACGATTTGGTTCATTTGCTGCTATAGGAGAGGAAGAATTTTGCAAACTCGTTAATTCATCTAAATCAACAACTTGTATGCTAGACGCTATACCGGCTAAACTACTGAAAGAGATGCTTCCGGAGGTCATAGATCCTCTTCTTAATATCATTAATTTGTCTTTGTCGCTAGGATACTACCAAAAACCTATAAGCTAGCTATGATAAAACCGCTTGTTAAAAAACGCAACTTGATCCTACAGAATTAGTTCATTACAGGCCAATCTCGAATCTGCCTTTTCTGTCAAAGATACTGGAAAAAGCAGTATCCTCACAACTGTGTTCCTTTCTTAAAAGAAATGATATCTTCGAGGATTTTCAATCAGGATTTAGACCACATCATAGTACCGAGACAGGTCTCATTAGAGTCACAAAAGATCTGCTCTTATCAACCAATCGTGGTTGTATCTCTCTATTAGTGTTACTCGATCTTAGTGCTGCATTTGACACAATTGACCACAACATTCTTTTAAATAGACTAGAAAACTATGTTGGCATTTGTGGGACTGCATTAGCATGGTTTAAATCATACTTATCTGACCGTTATCAGTTTGTAGCAGTAAATGAAGAGATGTCTTATCGATCACAAGTTCGGTATGGTGTACCACAAGGCTCAGTACTAGGACCGCTGCTATTCACTCTGTACTAGGAGATGTCATTTGGAAACATGGAATTAGCTTTCACTGTTGTGCTGATGATACTTAGCTGTATATTTCATGGACAAATCCCGACTCATCCTTAAGTGCCGGCCTCATCGACACGACAGCCATTGGCATTGATCCTCAACTACTCGTCTCCAAACCGGCGTGATTACTTCAACTTACAAACAGATGGAAATGGACAAATTCACTTAATCTTTCGATCCAATTTGTTTTGTAATCGAGGATAAGTTGCAAAGTCCTCCACACCACCCAACTCCAGCATTGACCTCGAATACTAAACAGAGCAATTCTTACCATTTTAGGCCACAAAGACTTCATAGATCAGAGGCACATCACTCCCACAGAAAGGAATAACTAAATCCTCCAGACTGGGTCTCTCAAGATACTGCAAGGCATCCACAAAGGCCATACTGGTCACTTACGTCATCACCTCCCCCTGAACCAGAACTGATGTATCGAGGTCCAACACCCTCACGATTCACAACCATACAAGCCAATCTTTTGAGTTTTGAGAATAAATGGGTTATTCCCAGTGTTGCGAATTCTCTCCCTTTAGAAATTGAGCTGGTTACGTGGGTGACGTTTTAAGTTGCGTTGTACGCAGATAACGTAGTGCAGCGTTCTCAGCACGTACGAACTAAGTGTAATTGCCTATTCACTAAGCTACACCAGTTGAGCATCATATTGTGCACGCGTTCATGTACAGCGTTCATGTGCAAGAGAAAGTTTATGACAAAGTAAGTTTCCTTCTATGTATATTGTTAATAGTGCAGTTGAAATACAATGTGACGATCTGTGCTGAGTTAGATAATGTTTATTATGTTTAGCGATCTTTCTAACGGTAATTTGATCCTGCTTAACGAGCAGATTATCCCGCTAGCATCGCGGCTCGGTTTGTTCATATTTACAAGTTAATACTTTGAGGTGATTTTCTCTGTGGATAATATTTTTCACTTATTGTCATTTAGTACTGCCAGTGATAATGAAGACCGTCGATTTCTATAACATTCGGTGTTTGTCAATTCAATTGCATTATGCAGTTTATTGTAGATTCATATTAATAGGCCTATATTTCTTGATTTATAATATATTTCATGTATCTGTGCACTTTACAGAGATGTTTATATTTGAGTTTGTAATATCTTAAGTTGTTGAATAATTCAGTGAGTGAATATTCATTTCTGTTATGTTATTTATTTCAGAAACTACCATGTACCACTATGGTCACTCTTGTGCATTAAACACTTAAACGCTCTCTGATGACTCCGACTCTTTGACCAGAGTTCTGCAGCGGTCAATAGCATAGTCCACCAGTTTTCAGTGGGGCAATCCCCAATATATGGTCCTTCGAGCCGGAGCCATTGACTACTGCAGTGATGTCATCGGAAGAGCGATCTACCTCTTTCCCTCATGCTGAGATGTCAGGCAGACCCTCACGGCATCGTCGCACACCCAAACATCTGGAGGAGTATCTCCTTGACTACAGCCATCACCGACCTGCTCTTTCCTCCTCACCTACAGCAGAGGTGCCAGTGGAGCAGAGAGGAGCAGCAGCCGCAGTGGGCATATTTAGTCAATCACGACCAGACTCCAGCCAGGGTGAGCATCCAGCTACAAGCTCCACAGACTTATTAAGTATGAGTTCACTGAGGGAATTAATGAAGTCTATCTCTGAGAAGGAAAGAGATGAAGCTGCTGACATGGCTGCACTTCAAAGCAAACTCAAGCAGTATGAAAAACGACAGCATCGGCGTAAAGAGCTGATGAAACATATCACATCATTCCTGATGGAAGAAGGTGATGAAGAGGTGCAAAGTGTAAAGCCTGCCACACCAACCCCAAACTCACCTCAACCATCCCCCTTATCAAGTCATTCTTCCTGTTCATCACAGTCACCTGACATTGAGTTACATACCAAAGGACAAGGACATGTGAGTGCCACACAAATACATGTAAACACACCTACTGTAGAGGCAGAGGACTTTAACCCTGGTTTCGTGCCAATACAGCCAGTCAATTCACTCCCTTTGTACTCACCACTTTCATCTGGTACATTACCTACCTCCGTGCCCCAACACCAACATGTTACAAGAACAGACACTTTGCCACTACTGCTTAATACACAGTTCTGCCCTTATGATGACGCGGGAACTGCATTTCAGCCTCAGGTGCAGCCACAGCTAGTAGCTCCCACGCCAACCTACCAGCATCCTGGAGTGCCTTACATCTGTACAACAGTGGCATCTTCTCCACGACAACCTGTCGCAGCACCACCGGCATTCAGTTTTTCAGTTCCTCATTATGCGACAATGCCTCCATTAGCACCAGTGCCTCAAACCCTGCACAGTGCTTCAGTTCCTGCCATGAACATTCCTACTCTTGCAGGCACTTCCCTCCATCCATCCACTCTCCAGCCACTGAAGAGATCAGAATACTTGGTGCCTCATCGCCCTTTGCATGCTGCACCCCAGCCTAAGATTCCTGATTTTGTGAATGACAACGAAAGGGAATTCGCTAACCTCAAGTTAGCACTAGACAATCTTCTTGAACCTCATGCAGAGCTAGATGAGAAATACAAGTACCATATCTTGCTGGAACACCTTAAACTGCCTGAGGCACAAATGATTGGCCAGTCCTGCCGCCATCATCCATACCCGTACTCCGCAGCTATGCAAGCTCTTCAGTTACAATATGGCCAACCCCATCAGCTGGCGCAGAGCGAAATAGCAGCAATCCTCACAGCACCAGAGGTAAAACCAAATGATGCACGCAGTTTTCAGAGTTTTGCTCTCCGTGTTCACCTCTTAGTGAGCATGCTGTTATCTTTGGAGGGACCCAGAGGGATGGAGTTGAACTGCTGCTCGCATGTGGATCGTTTGGTTGGTAAACTGCCAAAGTACTTAAGAGATGGTTTCATAGAGTTTCTCCAGCTACAAGGGAAGCTCAACTCCCTCAGTATTAACCCGTACAACCTACAAGACTTTGCAGGGTGGCTCCACGTCAAAGCTCAGCAACAGAGATTGTCTAGCAGGTTAGTGCAACGTTACCAGTATGAACGTGATCCCAGTGGTTCAAAGGAGAAGAGTGCATCTAAACCAAGAAGCCAAAGTACAGCCTTGTATCATGGTGCAGCAGCCATGGAGGATACAGCATCCCCCGGTTCTTGGAAGAAGACCCCCCTCAAAGTCAACTGCCTTTTCTGTGGCAGTAAAGAACACTACATCACTCGATGCAGTAGTATTAAAGAACAGTCAGTGTCTGATCTTTGTAAGTGGATTTCAGAGGGGAAGCGCTGCTGGAAATGTGCCCGTTCCCATGCGCCTGAGACCTGTAATCTGAAGAAACCCTGCAGTGACTGTGGTGGTATTCACCTTCAAGTGCTCCATGGCGTGGCCCGAAGTCGTGCAACCAATACATCATCAGCGACCTCAGAGAGCCGCATCTACCTTTTGCCATCCATTGCATCAGGCAGAGTCTTTCTGAAAGTGGTGCCTGTGCTGTTGCACCACGAAGCAAAGACAATAGAGACTTATGCTATATTAGATGATGGAGCACAGCGCACCATGATCCTACCTACTGCTGTCCAGCAGCTTCAGCTTAAAGGTGAACCTGAGACTCTAGCACTTCGTACAGTCCGTCCAGACACCACTCACCTTAATGGCTCAAAAGTCACCTTCGAAATCTCTGCAAGAGGTAAACCAGAGAAACGCTATCAAGTGTTCGGAGCATTCACGGCTTCTGGCATTGATCTGGTGGAACAGTCATACCCAGTGCAGACTCTTCAGAGACGGTATGCACATCTAAGAGGTGTTCCACTACAGCCCTTTCACAAGGTACGTCCACTGGTGCTCATAGGTTCAGACCAAGTTCATCTTATTACTGCTAAAGAGCCTATTCGTCAAGGCAGCAAAGGGGGACCCGTGGCAGTCTGTACAGCTCTTGGCTGGGCACTTCAAGGGGCAGAAATGAGTATCACAGGCCAAGAACCAGTGCAGCAGTGTTTCTTCATCTCCACTGACCACCCAGATGATCTTCTTTACAGAAATGTGGAGAGGTTATGGCAACTGGATGTGCTGCCTTTTCGTAACGAGAAACTGGTTGTCCGGTCTAGGCAAGACAAAGAGGCTATGCAGTTGCTTGCATCTGAAACTGAGCGAGTCAATGTTAAGGGAGTACAGCGTTACGCCACACCTCTTCTGTGGAACCCAGGGACTCCAGAGCTTAAGGGCTCCATGCAGTCCGTCCTTGCAAATCTGAGGAACACTGAGAGGAGACTCCAGAAGGACCCTGACAAGGCCTCAATCTATTCAGGAGAGATTGCCAAGCTCATAGAGGCAGGTTACGTAGTCAAGCTCAACCAGACGGATGCGACACAAACAGAGGCATGGTACCTGCCCCATCATCTTGTGAGTCATAACAATAAACATCGACTGGTGTTTGACTGTTCTTTCAGATACCATGGCCTGTCCTTGAACGACCAGCTCCTCCCAGGTCCCACACTTGGACCATCGCTGTTAGGAGTACTCCTGAGATTCAGACAGCATCCTGTGGCAATGAGCGCAGATATCAAGGGCATGTTCCATCAGGTCCGTCTATTGCCGAAAGACAGACCCTTTCTCCGTTTCATTTGGAGAGATCTGCAGAGTGGAAACTTTCCAGATGTATACGAGTGGCAGGTTCTGCCATTTGGTACTACAAGCAGTCCATGCTGTGCCATCTTTGCTCTGCAACATCACGCTTGCAATTCTGAAGCCAAATATCCAGGGCTGCAACGGCTAGTCCACCAAAGCTTCTACGTGGATAACTGCCTGACAAGCTTCCCTACTGTCTCAGAAGCCAAGCAAGCTGTGGACCAGTTGCGCAGCATGTTAGCAGAAGGAGGGTTCGACTTAAGACAGTGGGCTAGCAGTCATCCAGCGGTGGTAGCTCATCTACCGACAGAAGCCCGGTCATCAGCTACAGAGCAGTGGTTGGTGCAAAATCGTGTTGACCTTATGGAACCTACATTAGGCCTCAGGTGGAATTGTGCAGCTGATACCCTCGGCTATCATTATCGGCTCATTGAGCATGCAGAACTGACGATGAGAGCTGCTTACCAGGTGTTGGCGTCCCAATATGATCCACTGGGGTTCATATTGCCATTCACCACCAGAGCAAAGGTGATCATCCAACAGTTGTGGGCTAAAAAGAGAGACTGGGATGACCCAGATCTACCGCCAAACCTTAAGGCCACCTGGACTGACTGGGAAAGCGAGCTTAAACAACTCTCTACAGTTTCCATTCCTCGCTGTTACACGCCAGCCTCCACAACTGCAGCAGAACAGCACAGCTCCCTTCATGTGTTCTGCGACGCCTCTGAAAGAGCGTACGGAGCAGTGGCATATTTGGCCGTTGAAACCAGCGGTGACATTCATGTTTCCTTTGTAATGGCCAGATCACGGGTTGCTCCTAAGAGGCAGCAGTCTATACCCCGCCTGGAGCTTTGCGCTGCCTTAGCTGGAGCTCAGCTGGCCAAACTGGTGAGGGATGAGCTGACACTCTCCATCAGTCAGACAATTCTGTGGACAGACTCCATGACCGTGCTAGAGTGGATTCAGTCAGACTCTTGCCGGTACAAGGTGTTCGTTGGGACAAGAGTCACCGAGATCCAAGAATTGACAGACTACAGCTCTTGGAGGTATGTTAACACGCAGGATAATCCAGCTGACGACATAACGAGAGGCAAAACCCTTCAAAGTTTGTCCAAGCCCAGTCGGTGGAGTCAAGGGCCTCCATTCTTGAAACAAAGCCCAGAGCACTGGCCCAAAAGACCTGAAGTTGCACCGTCAGAAGTAGTTTCTGAATTGAAAGGCCTAATGTGCTACTCTGTTATGGCAGTTGGAATGGAGTCCAACCTCCCCGATGTTACACAGTTCAAGACCTGGCGAGAGTTAGTAAGGGCAACTCTACAAGCCTGTCAAGGGGCGGCCACATCAAACAGTGAAATAATGACTAACAGAGAGGCGGAAGCTGTCTTGTTGAGGGCATGTCAAGCTCAGAGCTTCCCGGAAGAGGTAGCTGCCCTTAAAGCAAAGAAATGTATTCCTGCACACAGTCGATTAGTTAACCTCGCTCCAGAGTGGGACCCCCTGACCAACATGATACGAGTCGGGGGCCGTCTAAGAAGGCTTGCAAACTCAGACCCAGAACAAATTCATCCCATTGTACTGGACCCAAGACACGCGGTAACAAAGCTCCTTATTCAAGAATTTGACGAGCGTCTGTTACATCCGGGAGCTGAGAGAGTCTATGCTGAGATACGTAGGCAGTATTGGGTTCTCAGAGGACGCCAGGCTATCAAGCACCATCAACTCCATTGTCAGCCCTGTCAGCGCTGGAGAGCGCAGCCAAAGGTACCTCAAATGGCAGATTTGCCACCAGAACGCCTCCGTCTACTCTGCCCACCCTTTTATTCAACGGGTGTTGACTGCTTTGGCCCGTACCTGGTCAAAATAGGAAGGAGAAATGAGAAACGCTGGGGCCTGATCTTCAAATGCCTCACAACCAGGGCAGTTCACATCGAGCTTCTTAATTCGATGGATGTCGATGCCTTCCTTCTTGCACTCCGCAGGCTCATTGCCAGAAGAGGACAACCTCGCGAGATCCGTTCTGATTGTGGCACCAACTTCCGCGGGGCAGAAAGAGAGCTACGGGAAGCCTTCTGCAGTATGGAGTCAGAACTCCAAATCCGTCTTGCAGACCACCAAATTGACTTTAAGCTTAACCCGCCCAGCGCTCCTCATTTTGGCGGAATATGGGAGCGCGAGGTCCGCTCTATAAAAAATGCTCTCCAGGTAGCCGTTGGGAACCAAGCAGTCACAGAGGATGTTCTGTCCACAATCCTAGTGGAAGTGGAGGGAATTCTCAATTCAAAACCTCTGGGATATGCATCGACAGATGTTGCCGACATCGATCCGATTACTCCAAACATTCTCCTTATGGGGCGGCGGGATGCCTCTCTCCCTCAGGTGGCGTATGCTCCAGGAGACATGGGGCGGCGGAGGTGGCGTCACTGTCAACACATGGCGGATCAATTCTGGATACAGTTCACCAAAAACTACTTGCCTACACTTCAGACAAGGCAGAAGTGGCATAAAGCTTCCGAAAACCTGGAGGTCGACTCTGTTGTACTGATTGTGGATCCGCAACTCCCTAGAGCTCAGTGGCCCATAGGCAGAGTTCGGAAGACATTGCCCAGCAGTGATGGATGTGTGCGAACTGTTGAAGTTGTCATTGACGGTAAAGCTTACATTAGACCAGTTGCACGCTTGATACAGTTGCCTGCTCTAGAAGGTAACACCACAGACAGTTAGAGAATTCTCTTGATTACCCAATTGCTGATCAATTGTGGGGGCGGCTGTTGCGAATTCTCTCCCTTTAGAAATTGAGCTGGTTACGTGGGTGACGTTTTAAGTTGCGTTGTACGCAGATAACGTAGTGCAGCGTTCTCAGCACGTACGAACTAAGTGTAATTGCCTATTCACTAAGCTACACCAGTTGAGCATCATATTGTGCACGCGTTCATGTACAGCGTTCATGTGCAAGAGAAAGTTTATGACAAAGTAAGTTTCCTTCTATGTATATTGTTAATAGTGCAGTTGAAATACAATGTGACGATCTGTGCTGAGTTAGATAATGTTTATTATGTTTAGCGATCTTTCTAACGGTAATTTGATCCTGCTTAACGAGCAGATTATCCCGCTAGCATCGCGGCTCGGTTTGTTCATATTTACAAGTTAATACTTTGAGGTGATTTTCTCTGTGGATAATATTTTTCACTTATTGTCATTTAGTACTGCCAGTGATAATGAAGACCGTCGATTTCTATAACATTCGGTGTTTGTCAATTCAATTGCATTATGCAGTTTATTGTAGATTCATATTAATAGGCCTATATTTCTTGATTTATAATATATTTCATGTATCTGTGCACTTTACAGAGATGTTTATATTTGAGTTTGTAATATCTTAAGTTGTTGAATAATTCAGTGAGTGAATATTCATTTCTGTTATGTTATTTATTTCAGAAACTACCATGTACCACTATGGTCACTCTTGTGCATTAAACACTTAAACGCTCTCTGATGACTCCGACTCTTTGACCAGAGTTCTGCAGCGGTCAATAGCATAGTCCACCAGTTTTCAGTGGGGCAATCCCCAATACCCAGAAAGTAACTGCACCTTCGGTTTAGTCTCTGATCGGACAGTCTTTGGTGGGTCAACACCCTGAGCTGGCACGTCGTCTTATAAGTGCTACAAAACGGAAGCATTTTTTCAGCCACCAAAGCGCTTTACATTTGCCTCACATTCACTCATTCACTCACCCATTCATACACCGACGGCGGTGTCAGCCATGCAAGGCACCATCCAGCTCATCGGGAGCAGCTGGGGTTGGGTCTCTTGCTCACAGACACCTCGACACTTGGTCAGGTGGAACCGGGGATTTAACCACCAACCTTCTGGTTTGTAGACAACCTACATGAACCACTGAGCCACTGTCGCCCCAAAAGGTCATTTCTACCTGAAAATGAATTACTTATCATAATAACAGTAATGAATGAAATATGGTTGCGGAAACAAAAGTTCTCTCAAAATATAGCCCTTCATGATGAAATAAGATCTCTTATGGCGCTTTTCCACTGGACAGTACCAGCTCGACTCGACTCGGCTCGCCTTTGTTTGGTTTTCCACTGTGTAAAAGTTGTACTTGTACCTGCTTTCAGGTACTTGTATTTGTACCACCTCCGGCGAGGTACTAAGCGAGCTGAAGCGATGCTAAAATGTGACGTGAAAACAATCCCGACTGTTGATTGGTCATCATTACACGCACCAGATGGAGTATCCAGAATAACCCCGCTATTTTTAAATAGTTTGGCCTGAGATAGTTACTAAACTTACTATTATTATTATGGCAACTCGGAAGAATACACCGTGGTCAAACGGGGAGGTGCAGACTTTTTTTGGTGGGCGAAGAGAGGATCCTGAGAGAGATTGATAGGGCAACGAGGAACGAAAGGCGTCGCTATGACGACCGGGTACTATTTGTGGCGGTACTTTTTGCAATGGAAAACGCGAGCTGAGTCAAGCCAAGGCGAGCCGAGCCGAGTCGAGCTGGTTCTGGTAATGGAAAAGCGCCATTACTGTATTAGGCCTAATCCCTTAGTGTAATGACTCAGTGTGTCACTGTGACAGGCCTTTATTAACCCTTGGAGCATATGGATTACTTTCATAATGATTCAAATTTTCTCCATCCATTCAATCCCATTATAAAGCTTGTCAGAGCAGGACATTTTTTATTTTCACTCCGATTGTAGAATGGCATGTACACCTACAGTAGGATGACTTGAGGGTGAGTAAATCATGGACTAATTTAAATTTTGGGTTGAACTAACCCTTTAAATATGACATTCAAAAGGTTGCATTAGTTTCCTTTTTATTTTGAGATTTTTAAACTGTGATCACAAACTCAAATGAACACAAAAGGGATCCACTCATGGAACGTTTGAGAACCCAAGTGCAGCTTTATTTCAATAACAAAATTAAACATAATGTGGAACTCAAAACAAATACATGAACTCACCCAACAAAGGTTACAAGTAACAAAATTTGACCAAGACATATGGCAAACATGAGAGCTTAAATACACAGAATAATGACAAGAAAAGAGACACCTGTGAACAATGAACAGATGATTAACCAATGACAAGACAAATGGCAGGATCAAATGACAAACAGGGAATCACATGACAGACATGGAACATGACATGAACAAACCCAAACTTGACAAAATGCTGTTAAAATGCTGCGTTTCATTCCGTATTTGCATATTTTCCTTTCATAATTCATCCAAATGCAAACATGAGTGCCGTGGGATGAAACTAATGTGAGAGGTGCTGCAGGTGACAACCACTCAGAAGGTTATCTGCCCGGTTAACATCAGGTCAGTGTATGTTATTGCTTACATTTATATATTGTTCATCGTCACCACAGAGAAAAACAGGTGTTGTCTTGTTTTTAGAGTTTTCTAATGTGTTTTCAGCATTATTTGTTGTTTTTTTGCATTCTTTAGACACTTGACTTCTTGAGGAGAAACATGAACAGCACTGTCTCCAAGAACCAAACATCTTCTTTTGGGGTCTCATGCACTGACTCCATCCCAGGGTATTCACTTCAACTTTCTGTAATAGCACTGAACATCTTTGTCCTCCTTCCCATCCAAATCTGTGTCCTCCGGCTGGGCTCAAGAAACTTTAGAATTAGGGGACGTCTGGACGCCTCAGAAATCTATACAATGAACCTTTCTATACTAGAGGTTTTTGTGACCATAATTTATTCTTTATGTATGGTTCCTTTTACTTTCATGCGTCAAGAAACCGTACTTGTTGTTGTGTTTTTTTATGGAATCTACATTGTTGGACAACCCCTTATGAACAGCTTGATTTGTGTTGAGCGTTACATAGCCGTGGCTCATCCAGCGATGTACCGCAACCCAGCCTTTGTGAAGCACAGATATATTAGTGCTGGACTGGTCTGGATGCTGAGTCTAGCTTATGGAGGACTTTCTGTTTGTACCAGTCCACGCATCCCATTTGAGGTCTACACTTGTTGCCTGGCAATCAGCATCTTGGTGATCACTACTTGTAGTCTAGGAGTGCTCAAGATCCTGTTGAGACCAAGTCCTGGAGAAACACAGAAGGAAGGGATGCATCACCAGAAAAAGAGGGCATTTGTAATTATCACTGTCATTCTAGTTTGCACATCTGTTCCATATGGCCTGGATATACTACTTTTCAACATTAGCAGTAATATTTCTCATGATGCTTTCTGTGTGCTGCTGGGCGTCAATGTATGGTTATCGAAACAAGGTAGTGTTATACAGCCTGTTCTCTATCTGTCCAAGCATGGTAAGTTTCCATGCATTAAAAAGGTTTTTATTAAAACAACACAAAATATTGAAGCCACGTCCTCATAAATAGCGCATCCATGCAGAGCAGTGGCTCTCAGATAGAGATGAATTTCAGTTCTAGGTTGGGTTTTGTAACCATCTTCGGATACACTTTATTTTAAGGTGTCATTACAGTGTAATTATGTATTTAAGTACTGAGTAGTATTAAGTAACTACATGTGCTTACTTTAGAGTTAGGGTAGGATTTGGTTGAGGGTTTGTTGCATGTAATTATGCATAATTTACTGTAATTACTATGTTAAGTTGTAACAGATGTAACAAAGACACTGTAAAATAAAGTGGTACTCCTTATCATTTACCTATCAAGATTGCTTGACTTTAAAGTAAAGTGGCAAAAAGCCCAATAAACAATTTAATAAACAGGAATTCCTTTAATTAATTGTAGGCTATAAGTGGTATTTTGCATTAGATCATGTGAATAAAGTACATTTAACGAATGAAGCACAGTAAAAACGTTTGAAAATATTGAGAATTTTAATGTTCTGTGAATGTAAATAAACTGCTTATTAGTGTAATGATTCTGTTAATAATAATGAGACGCTATAATATACCTACTAATTTTGAATTACATGACAATGAGCATATGCAATATTGCAGCTCTATTTGGTATAAAAGCTTGTCTGTTATGCTGAAAACAAAGTTGTATAATCAATTAAAAATTGGCTAAACTTGAAATGACTTTAGTGTTTGGTTGCACAAATCATGACTAGATCATGTAGTAACACTTGAGTCAATACTAGTTAGTTCCAGTGATCTTCACTTTATATCGAGTTGTTTTTAAGGCCCTAAATGGGCTGGTGTATTTTTACAATTACAGATGTAACACTTTTTAGGTCTAAACTCAAAACCTACTTGGTAAGTATGGCTTTTAATACGCAGTAGTGGTGTGATATTTTACTTTGGCAACATTTTCTGATTTTACATGTTGATTCTGTTTATTGTATGTTGTTTTATATTTAATCTTGATGTGAAATACTTTGGATATCTGAGGGTTGTTGTAAAGCGCTATACAAATAAATTTTGATTGAAATGTCCATGGACACAATACACATCAATCCTATATTGTCATTAACAAATCAGAGCAGTAAATATGATATTCACAGTCAAATTCTGCAATATAAAACTGTGAAAACAAACTCAAATGAGCACATGTTGTTCAAGGGATAGTTCACTTTGAAATTAATTTTTGATATGTTTTACCTTACCTCGAGGACATCCGAGATGTAGGTGTACGTCACAGACACAAAGCGCCCGCACCCTCAGATCACTTGGACGTGGTTGTGGTTACAAGAGGTAAAAACAATATAAATACTGTTCGTTTTCTCACACAAACGGCTCGTTTTGTGTCTTAGGCCATCAATGTGTACTTAGTCATTGAATCATGTTTAATCTGGACTTCTCTGTTTAGGTGGACCCCATATACCTCCATTATATGACTGACAGACAAGAACGGTTTGACCTAAAAATGTTAAAAATTGAAAATACTGTGGAAACAGACACCTACATCTTGGATGCCCTCGAGGTAAGATAAAACATATCAAAAATTAATTTCAAAGTGAACTATCCCTTTAAAATGCTGCTTTTCATTCCGTATTTGCACATTTCCTTTAATAAAGCACACATAGAGATACAGATGCAAATAAATGTGACATATTTGATGAAACCAACGTGAGAGAATCGACACTAAAGGAACGACGCTGGAATCACTCTCATCTGTCCAACATCAGGTCAGTGTAATTTAATGAATACGTTTCTTGGTTTTGTTGTTTTACATTGGAATGTATTTTCATTGCTACTATTCCATTATTTGTTGTTCTCGATGCCTTTTAGAAACGCTTGAACTTGAAGACAAACATGAACAGCACTGTCTCCAACAACCAAACATCTTCTTTTGGGCTCCGATGCACAGAGCCAGGGTATTCACTTCAACTTTCTGTAATAGCACTGGACTTCATTGTTGTCCTTCCCATCCAAATCTGTGTCCTCTGGCTGGGCTCTCGAAATAATGGACTTAGGGGACGTCTGGCAGCCTCAGAGATCTTTACAATGAACCTTTCTGCACTAGAGGTTTTTGTGATGGTACTTTATTGCGTTATTGTGGTTACTGATCACATTGACAGTGAATACACAATGTTCATTGCTATGTTTTTTACTGGAAGCTACCTAGTTGGACGACCCCTTATGAACAGCTTGATTTGTGTTGAGCGTTACATAGCCGTGGCTCATCCAGCGATGTACCGCAACCCAGCCTTTGTGAAGCACAGATATATTAGTGCTGGACTGGTCTGGATGCTGAGTGTGGTTTATGGAGGTCTTTCTGTTTACAGTCCAGACACCCAAATTGAGGTCTACGCTTGTTCCCTATCAATCAGCCTGTTGGTGATCACTACTTGTAGTCTAGGAGTGCTCAAGATCCTGTTGAGACCAAGTCCTGGTGAAACACAGAAGGAAGGGATGCACCACCAGAAAAAGAGGGCATTTGTAATTATCACTGTCATTCTAGTTTGCATCTCTGTTCCATATGGCCTGGAATTTTTCATTATAAATGGAAATTTGTCACTACATAATTTGTGCCTTCTAGCGGGCATCAATTTATGGCTAATGCGACCAAGCAGTGTAATGCAATCTGTTCTCTTTCTGTCCAAGAAGAAGAAATTGCCATTCACTAGAAAAGATTAACCATTATGTGGGGGGCTTTGTTTAATACAAATGTTGTCCTTTGCAAAGTTTCTTCAAATATAACTTTGTTAGGTTTGTTCATATGTTTGCATTAAGTAAACACTTTGACCGTAATGATCTGGTAAATATACAATATAAGTATATGAATAATGAAGAACATCATTGTTGTGTAAATTAGATATGTGCTTAGTTATGTAGTAAATTGTAATTTAATAATAAAGAGAGCAAAAAGTGGATATGAGTACTTTACTATAAGCATATTATTATTTTGATTATTATTTTTGTTTTTACAAACATACACTTGAGAATAAGTGGTCATGCATTACATCCACACAAAAGGAGATTATTGGGATTAAAGGGGTCATGAACGGGCTTTTTAAATTTTATTATATTGTTGTCTGAGGTCAACTTATGACGTTCGCTTGCTTTTTGCATTCAAAAACATCAAAATGAATAAGTAATAGGCTATTTTGTACCCTAGTTTTGAGCCCAGCTGAAAAACGCTCGGTTTTTATGAGCGTCTCACACTGAAGATTTGGAAGTAAACGCCCACTGCTGTGAGTTTTGCATATAATAATGAGTTTCGACTCACCCCTCGATACACCAGGGGGAAATTGATTTGAAAACGTCCAATGTTGTAAAATGGCAACCGGAATGATTCGCTCATACATGTTCGACCCAGAGTCTGTGTGTTGCACAATTCCTGTCAGATCCAATATAGACGTCACAGCTCCATTCTTTAGTCTCAATCGGGCTGTAAATCCAGTCTTGTTTACAGGACAATCCTCAGTGAAATGAAGCGAACAGACGACAATGTTTTTATCAGCTGCACGTCATTAAAAATAAAGTTTATCCATGCAGTCCTATTGAAATCCAGAGGAAGCATATGCATCCACTGTCTTCTTCCACAACCAGGCACTGCACAATATTCGGTATTGCTCGGTAGCTCGACCCGCTTTGTCATCACGAATGAAGGCGAGTCTCAATCTCAACACCGAGATAGTCATGTTCCCGCAATGAGAATATGAGCCATCCACAAAGCTGCTTCAGCTTGCTGAATGCCCAAACGCGTGATGCATCTATTGTGACTGTCAGGTGGGGAGAGGGAACAACCACACACAGAAACGCCCGGTGGAATGGCATCTTAAAAAAGACACAGACCCACCCGTGTTGCTTTTTCAGGAAATAACACTCTTTACCAGTGCCGGAGCACACAGGGGAATGACCATGGCAAAACTGACAGGGGATGGTGCAGCCTGCCACTCTTAGAAGAAAAGGTTCTATATAGAACCTTAAAAGGTTCTATCAGTGCTACATATTTGGAACTCCAAAATGGTTCTATATAGAACCTTTTTTTGGTAAAAGGTTCTATACACTCTTGAAAAAGGGTTCCTCTGGGTTCTATATAGAACCCTGGGGTTCCATACTTGGCCAATAGAACCTTTTACCCAAAAAAATGGTTCTGTATAGAACCATTTTGGAGTTCCATATGAAGCGGGGGATAGAACCATTTCTGGTTCTAAATAGAACCATTTCTTCTAAGAGTGTGTAGCAGTGAAGCACTCACTTCTTTACCCTCTAACTGACCATCAAAACAAACAAACACAAAGAATGCTGTTAAAACAGTAGTTGAGAGCTCAGAAGCTTATGATCTCCAGAAGACTGAGACTTCCAGAAGAAGCACAGCACCGACACACTCGCTTGTTAAACATACCAACTCTCTTCAGAGACATCAATCAACGTGAAGACCGATCGGCTCTGATGCGAAAGACTAATGCATCTGCTTCTGTATTTATACCTTATACCCGCGCTGCGAGGCGGAGCGCGAGATCAAAATCTTGCACGATCAGGGGTGCGTTTCCCGAAAGCATCGTAGCCACCATGGTCGCAACTTGGTAACGACTGAACTTGCGACCAAGCTTGGCTAACGATGCTTTCGGGAAACGCAACCCTGTACGGTACCTTGAACATGACCGAGCTGAAAGGGAACAACCCTCTTGTTGAAGCAACACGGGAATGAAGCTCATTGGTTCTCGCACAACCGTACATTTACCACAACTGATGTATGAGTTGAATGTTTATGTAAGGCTACATAAAGCGTAAATTCAGTCTGTTCATCACATGAAGTGATCGTGTATCTTCAGAAAATTTGGACTAAACCGCTCAATTCATATGGATTCGTTTTATGTTGTCTTTATGAACTTTTTGAAGCTTCAAATTGGTAGGCTAGTTGCGTCAGTCAATCTAAGGACAGACATCAAATCGCTCAGGTTGCATCAAAAATATCTTTATTTGTGTCAGTGGTGGAAACAATCTTCCATAGTCGTCTCATAAATAGCGGGAAATTATTGAAAAATTCCGTCAATGACGGGGAAAGAGTTAAAATATATAAATTGGAGATGAGCGCTCGTGGTCTGGAGCGGGGCTCGTGACGTCATCGTCACGCAAGTTTGCGGAAGTGGTCAAAGGACGAAGGTTGTGCACTGATTGCAGGCGTAATGGAGGTATGTAACGGTGTCTCCAGTGGGAATATTGTAACAAACTTGTTAACTTACATGTTGATTGTGCAAAGCATATGGTTTCGACACAACTGTTCAGTAGTGACTGGCTGATAGTTACATGCGAATGTTTGAATTGAAATCTATTATTTTTATACGGTTGGAGCAGGTGCGGAGTAAATTATTGAACTCGGTTGAGAAGTGTGTGGACGAGGCTTTGGAGGGTCTCGTCAGGAGTACCGGGGGTCTGGCGCTCCTGCGGGGGCACAGAGTGGTGCTGCGGTCCGATCTGGAGAGCATTAAGGGAAAGGTAGCTCTGCTGTCTGGAGGAGGATCTGGCCATGAACCCGCACATGCTGGTAAGCGTGTGAAACGGTTCCTTCTCTAGTGTGCTATGTTCGTAACTGAATTTTAAAGAAGAAGAATAACATAGGATGTTAGTTATTGAAATTACATTTGCTGTAATTTGTTGTAGTCATTTAGAATCAGACATTTTAAATTATATTTTTGACTTGAATAACAGGTTCTTTTAGATGATGCACTTTTTAGGTCACCTGATAAAACATTAACGTAAAGCCCTGTGCACAGCAAGAGGGAATATGATACTGTATAATTGTTATACATTGTATCATAAATGCATTCCTGTTTGGTCCTTAGACATTACAGTAACAAAGAAAGAAATTACAATGACAAAGATGATGATTATGAAAGTTTCTTATACAGTTTGGAGGGGATTTGTTTACAATATTAACAATAACTAAAGTAAGGTTTGTGGTAATCCATTTTTATAGCATTTACACTTGGCTACTTTTAAAATGTTTGGGGTCAGTAAGATTTTTTTTTTCTTCTTTAAGAAAATATTTTTGTTGGAAATTTGTACTTTTATTTCAGCAAGAACACATTAAATTGACCAGAAGTGACAGTAAAGACATGTATAATGATTATATTATATTTATAATATATGAACAAATTTGAAAGTTCTTTTAAATTGAAAATATATTTCACAATATTACTGTTTTACTGTATTTTCAATCCAAAAAATGCAGTCTTGGTGAGCATAAGCGACTTCTTTAAAAAACTTTTTTTTTTTTTAAGGGAATTCCCTGGGTATTGAACCTATGAACTTGGTGTTGCTAGTGCTATTGTTGTACTTGAGCTACTTTCACTCTACTTCAGGTTACATTGGCATGGGGATGCTGTCCGGAGCTGTGGCGGGAGCAGTGTTTGCCTCTCCTCCTCCGGGAAGTGTCCTGGCTGCCATCCTGACTCTGTGGAAGGGAGGCGCTTCAGGAGTCCTGCTCATCGTGAAGAACTACACGGGTGACCGTCTAAACTTTGGCATAGCTGTCGAACAGGCCAGATCGCAGGGCGTCCAGGCGGACATGGTGATTGTGGGCGATGACTGCGCCTTTGCTCAGCCCAGCAAGGCCGGCAGGAGAGGCTTGTGTGGAATTGTGTTCATTCATAAGGTACCAAAATGAGCTTGACATGGCTATATTAATCTTTTTTTTTTTTTTTTAATAAATGCCATTTTTTCTTTTTAGCTAGCTGGAGCTCTAGCAGAGAAAGGCTGTCCTTTGGATGAAATTGTTGCATGGGTGAACAAAGCAACAAAAAACATTGGTGAGAAAGACATATTACCATTTCGGTTGTTATAGCTTAAATGTTGCAGTACTGAAGGAAATTTGTTTCAATTGTGAAAATCCAACCACTGTGCTATGCAATATATATATATATATACACACACACACACTGGCATCATATATATTGTTGTTTTATCAGGGACATTGGGCGTTAGTCTGTCTCCATGCAGTGTTCCCGGATGCCTTCCATCTTTCCAGCTTCCACCAGGAGAGATGGAGTTAGGACTGGGTAAGAGAGATCTATAACAAAAAGAATAAAGATTAGAAATTATTTAAAAATTAATTATTTTATGTAGCAGTAAATATGTGTATATAGTGTTTATGTGCATTTTTAATTACAATTAATCGATTTGACAGCAGTTATATATATATATATATATATATATATATATATATATAGTTCTGTCAAATTGATTCATCATCCAAAATAAAATTTTTTACATATTATTTATGTGTGTGCTGTGTATAATTATTTTGTATATAGAAATACACATGCATGCATGTATATATTTAAGAAAAGTATGTAAGAAAATTTATATTCAAAATATTGATATATAAGATAGATTGTGTATTTCTATATATATACAGTATTTATGTATTTCTATATATACAGTATTTAGGTGCAATTCTTAAATATATACATGCATGTGTATGTATATATATATATATGTATATATATATATATATACACACAAAATAATTATACGAAGCACACACAAATATGTAAACACATCAAGATCAAGAATCACTTTATTCGCCAAATGCATCAGCAGATACACAGGAATTTGATATGGCCATCAGTTACACACAAACTCACACAAAGATGTCAAACTATAAAAAAAATAAAAATAATAATAAAAAAATAAAAATATATAATAATAATAATAAAAAATAATAATAATAAAATAGTCCGAATAGTGCTAATTCAACTATTTAAAAGGGAAATGGCATATGCGATTAATCTTTGCACAGCCCTAATATATATATTTCACAAACCTTTGTTAGATAAGATTAATCGATTTGACAGAAATATATATTATATTTGTATATACACTCATTTATTTAAACAAAATTTCAGTTGAAACTGCAATATTAAGCATTTTTTTATTGAATTTAAAATAATTTTTTATATGAATATATTATTTTAAAAAGTCATTTATTCCTGTGATTTAAAGCTGAATTTTCAGCATGTCTTCAGTGTTACATGATCATTCCTGCTCAAGAAACATTTATTATTATTATCAATGTTGAAAACAGATGCTGCTTAACGCGAGACATTTTTTTCATGACTCTTAATAAATAGAACAGCAAAAAAACTTCTTATTTTAAAAAGAAATTATAAATGTCTTTTGCTGATCAACTTCATGTGGTGTTCCTTTTTTTTAAATTTTACTTATTCCAAACGTTTAACAGTAGTGTTTATATACTATATTTACATATTAAAATGTACACTATATTTATTTGTATAGGGATCCATGGAGAACCAGGTATTAAGAGATCAAAAGTGAGTCTTTTCAAACTGCCGTTCATTCAATCCTACAATAAAGAGTATTGAGATTGATGGTTTTGATTTATTTCAGGTGGCCTCTGCCGATGAAGTTGTGCAAACTGTAATAAGTCACATGACTGATTCCTCAAACAAATCGCATCTGTCCCTGAAGTCAGGTATGATGTGTAACTGGTCAGCACAGGGTTGATTCTGAGGCTGTGCATTTACATGAATGTGTATTCAAAAATGTATTTGTCTAACAGAAGACAAGGTGGTGCTGTGTGTGAATAATCTTGGTGCTCTTTCATGTTTGGAAATAGCTGTGGTTTGCAAAGCAGCTGCACACTGCCTAGGTGAGACTCAAGTAGCACAACGCTAGATTAAAACATTACAAAATAATATAGAACTGAATATTTGATCTTGTTGTATCCTAATATTTGCATTTCATTATACTATTTGTAAATTCTGTTTCTGATTCGATTCTCCTTTTCAGAGGAGCGTGGTGTGCTGGTTGTCAGGGTGATGTCCGGATCGTTCATGACATCACTGGAGATGGCGGGATTGTCTCTTTCTTTAATGAAGGTTGATGAAGAGATGCTCCGACTGTTTGGTGCGTTCGCTTTAAATCCAGTTTTGCTTCACCTGGATGACATTGAAATCATTGGTTCAGAAAAAGAGTTAATATGACAGAGCTGAAATGTATATTAAAGGGTAACTAAACCCCTGGTCAGAGCCTGACTCCACCCACTGGCAATATTTGAAAATGCTGAAAAAGTGGGCTGACCCCAGCGGAGATAGAGGGGACGAAATAGATGCTAAAACACTCTATCCTGATCGTTTTCAATACTCGCAATTCCAACTCCTGACTCGCTACAGTGGTTTTGACGACACAAGATGTTTTTTATACTGCCAAGGGCGTAGCTCGCGTGGTGAGCTGAAACCTGCGTACATCACGAAGTGCAGAACATCCAATTGGAAAATTCAACTGCAGTAGCCACCATTCAACCTGAAGAGGGCAGCACTAAGGCGTTTTTTTACACCATATATTGTAGAAATAAAACACTTTATAAACAAATGTCAAAAAAGTTACTTAAATCAATGACTGGTATTAATAAAGATTCATTCTTACAGATCATTAACTAAAAAAAGTTGGTTTAGTGTTTAGTTACTCTTTAAACACATGAACAAAGTTTCACTACACACAGCATCTTTAAGATGTTAAAATTACCAGTAGTATACTCTGAAATGAATGCAGGTGTAGAGAATTTACTCTCTATATAAATATATACATTCACCTAAAGGATTATTAGGAGCACCTGTTCAATTTCTCATTAATGCAATTATCTAATCAACCAATCACATGACAGTTGCTTATAAACCCTAGACCCTAGAAATAAATGTAATGTAAATAAATGTAGGGTCTATAAATGTATACCCTAGAAATGGTTGTGCGTGAAAATCCCAGTAACTGAGCAGATTGTGAAATACTCAGACCGGCCCGTCTGGCACCAACAACCATGCCACGCTCAAAATTGTTCTTAAATCACCTTTCTTTCCCATTCTGACAGTCAGTCTGGAGTTCAGGAGATTGTCTTATATATATATATATATATATATATATATTAGTATATAGTGCAGTGTATGGGAAGTGTCACTGATTTGTCTTTCTCAGATGCTAAAACCACCGCCCCGGCCTGGCCTAACCTCAGCACGACCTCTGTGAGCGGGAGGAACCTGTTCATTGAACCTGCAGAAAAACCTGCCGCAGCTTCAGATCAATATCATGAAGGTAGAGAAGAGTGCAAAATTTACATTTTTCAAATGTCAGTTATATATGCCTCAGTTTCTTTGTTATTTTTAGTGTAATTATTAAACTAATACTATACATAAATTCTTTATAATAAATAATTGGCATGGGTAAATATTTTACTACTAATAAAGTAATATAAATGCACAACTGTTTAAAATCTTGGGGCCAGTGTAAGTCTTAGTGTAAGTCTTAGGCCTATAAAACTATAAACTATATTAGCGTCTACAACAGCAGACAATGTCAATCTGTTTATTATAACTGTGCTGCATTTTTGTCGTCTGCCGCTTTAATTGCTCGAGCTCTGAAAAGCAGGATGGATTCGGATTGGCTGTCAATGTTTTTATCGCTTATTAGCTGAAAAAGAAATTGTTCTGAAAGTGATTATCATTCCTCTCAGCCGTTATCGTTATAGTTGTGGTGTGGACTCTGCTATTCTTATATATTTAGAGCTATGTCTTTATCATTGTCGTCGTTGGTGCCTCTTATTTTTACCAAGGCTGGATTTATTTAAAAAAAAATACACTAAAAACAGTAATATTGTGAAATATTAGAAATAAAGTAGCTGTTTTCTATTTTAATATTTTAAACTGTAATTTATTCCTATGATGGTAAAGGTAAATCAGAATTCTTTAAAGGGATAATTCAACTTTGAAATTCATTTTTGGTATGTTTTAGCTTACCTCAAGGGCATCCAAGATGTAGGTGTTTTTGTTTCCACATTATTTTCAATTTTGATATTTTTAGGTCAAACCGTTCTTGTCTGTCAGTCATATAATGATGTTTTATGATGTATACATCACATATATGATGACTGTCTTAGGCCATCAATGTGTACTTACATTTATGAGTCATTAAATCATGTTTAATTTGGACTTCTCTGTGCATGCTCTTTGAGGTGGTGACCATAGACCTCCATTATATGACTATAGACACGAACGGTTTGACCTAAAAATATCAAAATTGAAAATACTGTGGAAACAAAGACACCTACATCTTGAATGCCCTTGAGGTAAGCTAAAACATATCAAAAATTAATTTCAAAGTGAATTATCCCTTTAATGAACAGAAAGTTCAAAAGAACTGCAGTGAAATAGAAATCTTTTGTAACAATTTAATGCATCTCTGCTGAACGTATTTGAAAAATCTTACTTGAACAGGATTGTATATTAACTGAAACACCTGAAGCACTTCATCGACACATTGGTGCTGCTTCACAGGCTCGCTTTCTTCCGTCATTCGCCGGGTTTTGGAGTCCGTGTGTAAGATCCTCCTGCAGCGCCGAGAGGAACTCAATGCTTTGGACCGCGCAGCAGGGGATGGAGATTGTGGGAGCACACATGCTCTTTTAGCCAATGGTAAAACTTTATCCACATTTAAACAGTGCACACATATTATTTAAACCAACATATTGCTTAATTTTGTGTTCATATATATATATAATGTTAGTAAAATGGGTAACACTTTACAATACGTGTGCACTAATAAGCATGCACAGATAATACTGAATTAATGTGTAACTAATGATTATTTAAGCTATTCATTAATGATTAACACATTAGGAAATAATTAAGAGTTTGTAAGGTTAATGTATTAGTTCATACATGAATTGTTATTAATTAAAAATGTAATTGTGGATTAATTGCATAATAACTCATTTTTTTAACTAATAGTGTTAATTAATATGTTAATTACCAGAATGAGCCAACGCCTTGTATTTCAACTTCCAGATAATATGACAGGTACACTAATATGCATTAATACATCATTAATTACTTCATTGTTAGTGCAAATTCATGTGCAAAGTACTAAATGACTAGTTAATAATGATGTGCCCCAACAAGTAAAGTCATAACATAATGATACTTTTGCAAATCATTAGCTAATGATTAATTAAAGCAGACAACTGGAAGTTGAAGTGCATAACTTTTTGTGACTAATTGTGACAATTAACACATTAATTTACACTATTAAGGAATTAATACACAATGACACATTGAATTAATAGCAATTCATGTATTACTTAATCTATTAATCATATAGACTCTTTATTAGTTGCTGATGCAGTAATCATTAATTAATGGTTTAGTTCTTCATGAGTTATACATTAACTCATGATTATCTGTGCATTAGTTAAGGATGAATTAATGCATATTTGTGCACCCGTATTGTAAAGTGTTACCGTAAAATGTTTCACTTGCCTTCACAATGTGGTCTACTTCAGCCATTCAGGAGTGGCTCCAGACCAGCAGGATCCCTGGAAACCTTGGCCAGCTTCTAGAAGATCTGGGTCTGCTGGTCCAGGAAAGGATGGGAGGATCATCAGGGGCGGTATGTGGATGTGTTGATATTGTTCTGTTTATTCGAAGCGCGCACTGCAATCATCTGCTGCTTCAAATGCTCCAGCTCTTAAAAGTCTGCTGTATTCTGATTGGCTGTCAATGTTTTTATCGTTCATCAGCTGGAATTTATTTTTATTAAAGTGATTCCAATGATATCATTCCTTTCTCCCGTTATCATTATAGTTGTGGTGTGAACTCTGCTATTTTTAATATGTAGAATGATTTTAGAACTGTATCATTATAGTTATCGTCCTTGGTGTGATTAGGCCTTAAAGGGATACTCCACTTTTTTTGGGGAAATAGGCTCATTTTACAACTCCCCCAGAGTTAAACTGTTGAGTTTTACCGTTTTTGAATCCATTCAGCCGATCTCCAATTCTGGCGGCACCACTTTTAGCATAGCTTAGCATACATCATTGAAGTGCACCAGACCAGTAGCATTTGTTCTAAAAAAATTACCAAAGTGTTTCGATATTTTTCCTATTTAAAACTTGACTCTTCTATAGTTACGTACATCGTGCGCTAAGACAGACGGAAAATGTTAATGTAGGCTGATATGACTAGGAACTATACTCTCATTCCTGCGTAATAATCAGGAAACACCAATGCCGTACCATGAGTGCAGCAGGCACGATGTTATGACGCAGCGCCTGAAAATAGTCCCCAGCTTCCAACGTGACCGGGACTAAGTTTGTGTAGTCATCGCGCCCATAGATATGTATATAAAGGCTAGATGTGTTACGGCGGTGTTTCCATCGTCATCACCGGCGGCCATCTTGTCACAGACAAGCTGATGTAAGATGAGTGGTCCGCACGAACACAAATACTCTTATCTCGTTGAAATCTTGACGGATTTACAAACGGTTTGGTTTCTTACAAACGTTATTAACGTGGCTATAATTATCTGGATGATTATTTATTTTTATACACTTTTTATTCATAAGTATGCAGTGTCATAACTACATCTCAGACGTTTATAACAAAACAAACCGTTTGAAAATCGGTAGAAAATTGAGCAAGTTATGGTTATTTAAATAGCACATGTACCATTAACACAATGTTACGAGTGAGCGAGCTGCCTGTGACAAGATGGCCGCCAGGCGCAGACGTCGACCTCCATTGGCCAGCAGCGTAGACGACGTATCTAGCCTTTACATAGATATGTATGATCGCGCCTGCTGCACTCATGGTACGGCATTGAAGTTTCCTGATTATTACGCAGGAATGAGAGTATAGTTCCTAGTCATATCAGCCTAGAAAATCGCAAATTTACATTTTCCGTCTGTCTTAGTGCACGATAGAAGAGTCAAGTTTTAAATAGGAAAAATATCGAAACACTTTGGGACAAATGCTAATGGTCTTGTGCACTTCAATGATGTATGCTAAGCTATGCTAAAAGTGGTACAGACAGAACCGGAGATCGGCTGAATGGATTCAAAAAAGTTAAACTCAACAGTTTAACTCTGGGGGAGTTGTAAAATGAGCGTATTTCCAAAAAAAGTGGAGTATCCCTTTAAGGGTGTGTTCACACTTGTAGTGCGGCTCTCTTGGTTTGTTTGTCTGCTCTGTACCAGTGTATACATTTAGTCCTAGCGTTCACACTGTCTTTTTTTAACACTGAACCTAAACATACAAAACAAAAAAAATGTTTTTATGGCGTATATTCTGTGACAGAACTTACCAAACATCCAAAGCAATGCTGTGCTGGGCTAAACACGGTCATTATATGTGTGAAGACTAAATATGGTGGTATTTTGAGCAGCTGAGAACTCGCGAAGAGACAAAATTAACAGCAGGAATTCTTCTATTGCATTAAATGAAGATCTACTGCAAGGAGACGGGATTTCTGTAATGGAGAAGAACCATTCTGTTCTTTTAGGGTCTCATCTTGTGACATCATGTCCTGTTTTTGGTTCGTTTATGTCTTTGGCCCATTTTTCATTCAAACCGAATCAGAGTTTGATTTGAAGTGGACCGAGACCCATATTTCCAGCGTCTCGGCCCGCTTGTTTGCTGGCAACAGGGTTCAGAGAGCAACGTTCACATTTTTTCAAATGAACCACACTAACAGAGCAATCGCACCAGGGTTTGTTTAAATCGAACCAAACATGCCAAGTGTGAACACACCCTAAATATCGTTCTCATGAAATCATCAAATGATCCGTTATCTTTTTCTCCACAGTTATATTGCTTGTTTTTGTCTGCGGCCGCCCCTCATCTCAAACAAAACAGTGATGGTGCTGCTTGGGCCAAGGCATTGCATGCTGGGACCGAGGCCATGAAAAGGTGAGTGATTTTTTTTTTTTTGCCAAGTCAGGTGTGTTCTTGGAACAACATTTCTGTCAACATTTCTTCTAAACCTAACTCTATACCTATAAGTTATCCCTAAAATGATGGTGAATAACATTGTTGTAGAAGCACCTAACACTGGTTGTAACCCTAAATGTGACATTATCTGTAAATTTGTCCCTTAAATCTGATTGGTTGATTGGAAAGATGTTCCAGAATCAACAAAGATGTTGATTTAGGTAGATGTTGTACTTCACCGTTCACTGTCAGGGAAACCAATATTAAATGAACTCATTCTCAGTTGTTTTCCCTCATACTTTAGTATTCTCAGTATATTCGAAAATACACGTTGCCAAATTTACAAAGTATAAAGATGTGTGTCATTTTATTGCAAATTTATTCCTTGTTTTTTTTCCGACAGATATGGAGGTGCTGAACCAGGTGATCGGACCATGGTATGATTGACACAGGAATATTCTAGTTTTAGCCATTGTTGCACACAAATTGGACATCTCTATTCTTTAATTAGAAAATAGTAAAAGCGTATTAGTTAACATATGCATGAATTATACTACCGTTCAAAAGTTTGAGGTAAAAAAAAATCAATCTGAAGATTTTTTACGTGTTAAAGTCTCTTCTGCTCACTAAGGCTGCCCTTGTTTGACCAAAAATACGTTTGTTTGTTTTTTTTTGTTTTTTTTGTGATTTAAAAAAAGTCAAAGCTGAATTTTCAGCATCATTTATCCAGTCTCATGATCCTTCAGGTGTTTGAAATTTGAGATTTGGTGTTCAAAAAATATTCTTATTAAGCAGCACAACTGTTTCCAACATTGATAATAATAATATATTTGTGGAAACTGATATTTATTTTGAACTTTTTTAACATTATAAATGTCTTTACTCTGACTTTTGACCAATTTAATGCATGCTTGCTGATTAAAAGTGCAACTTTTACGTACTTTTTGAATATAAGTGTAGTTCCCTGTTTACCTGAATAGTTTACTGAATGTAGATGATCAGTATTTTGGATAAATATGTGTAGGCTATTGGCAAACACTACTGACCATTTATATCCATGTATCAATGATTAATCTGCTTGGGCATTAATTAACCTGCAAGTCTTAACGTTTTATTAAATCAAATCTTTCAATACCTGCAAATGATTGACGAAGCTGACCCTCTGTGTTAACTTTTAGCTTGATGCCCTATGCCCTGCTGTGGAGGAGTTGATGAAACTTTCCACAGCACCTCCCGATGGTCACATGGCGATACTACAAGCAGCAGTGGAGGTATGGACTAACACTTTAAATGGCAATTTTTTGCTTTCTCATAATTTCTTGCATCTATGATATTAGTCTCTTACATATCTATCTGTAACAGAAAGCAGATGTGGGAGCCGAATCTACACGCAGTCTCACTGCAAGGGCTGGACGTGCCAGTTACGTTGCGTCTGAGCATTTGACCCAGCCTGACCCGGGGGCCGTGGCGGTAGCTGCCATACTGAGGGCCATACTCCATTCTTTGAAGGTGGAGAGTTAACAATATGCAGATTCTCAAAGTGCCTCTATTATGCCATTTTAAAGGTTCATATTTGTATTTTGGATGTCTCCTACAATAGTGTTTACATGCATGCAAGGTAAAAAAAATAAGAAAATTATCATTCTATTATATATTTCACATCTCCATATTTTGAAACCGGTTCCTTTGAATTTAAGATTTAGTCTCTCTAGGTTCATCAAAGTGGATTTGCTACACTGAAAACATAATCTTTTCAACATTTCGACAACATGAACCAAACTCTTTCAGGCCTCAGCTACAACTAAAGTTTTTGAGGGTCAAAAGTAGTTTGGTAATTTTAGAAAAAGCATAATAGGGGCACTTTAGGGAACAGTAAAGCAAAAGGCTTGTAAAAAAACACAAAGGTTTGCTAACATCGATTTGTGCAGATCTTCAAAGATGTGAATGATTTGAAAACCGTTGAAATACTTTCTCTGATCCCGGTTAAATGTGATATAAGTTGACACACTCCTGAAGAGTGTAAAACTGTGGCTCTGCTGTATTTTCAGCATTCAAATGTTTTTGATGAACATAGAAATACTGGCTCAATCAATTGTGTGCATCTGAAACCTGTTTAAAATGGTCTTTTTTTGTAATGCAGTTTAGTGCCACTAGCTCAGCAGAATTTACACTCTTCAGTTTTAATGAAAATGGTGGAAATACTGAATAAATAATCCATCAATACACTACCATTAATGAAACAATAATAGTGACTGAGACCAAACATTGTAAAAGTTGGAGGGCTTTTTTAAAAACTGTTGTTTTTAAATTAATAAGCTTTTTACTTATTTTGTAATTAATAATTTTATTTATTAAAATTAATACGCTTTTAATAAATTAATAGGGATTAATAAGTTTAGTTTTAATTCCAAAATTAGCCTCATTAAAGGGTCAGATTTAACACTAAATGTTGTAACAACGTAATTTCAAATGCAGTATTAATTATGAATTTGTGAAATGAATACGTTTAACTAATAAAAACATTAAAAAATGTTGTATTTTGTAGTTTGTGATGACATCATTTTGAATAATCAGATGTTATAAAAGGTATAGTTTTCTCAACCAAATTTTTTATTTATTTATTTTTTTTTTAATATTTTATTTATTCACCTTCATGTCATTTGAAACCTGCATGACTCTTTCTCTGTGGAACATTAAAAAAACATTTCTCAGAAAAATCTTTTAGGTAATCACGTTGAGGGTGAAGTGAACTAGTTTTATATGATGATAATGCATATTGTTATGTCTTTTTTTTTTTTTGGCTTTTGTTATTTTTTTTTTTGTTATTATTTTTTTTTATTGAATATGTATTAAATAACAAGCAGGTATAAAGCACAGAACACATAGAACTCAGACATGTTATATCAAGTATATATAAAGCTTCACACACACACACACACACACACACACACACACATATATATATATATATATAATAAATAAATAAAATAAAAGAAATACATAGAGGAAACCTTATGCATCAGTGGTGGATATTGTGATGTCTATTCCCCCAACATGATAAGTATTGCGTGCTCACAATACCCACACAACTTAATGTTGTTCATACTGCATAAAACAAGGTTCACACGTCAACGGAAGGAACTTGACAATCCCGTATTGAGCCTTGATATGGTGTGACGTAAGTGTGATGAGGTATTTTTTACAATAAACTGAATCAAGAAAGCAAGAATCACACTGCACTGCTGTTACTGTTTAATGCCTGCATTTTCTTTATAATGTAAGTCTGACATACGAGTCAAAGTCTATGTTGGTGAAGAATACACTTTAAGACATCTGAGGCGGGCGACTTCTTTCGTTCCTTCATTTCTTTCGTTTCTTTTCTTTTTCTAGTCTTAGCTACCCACAGTTTCCTGACTTCCTGTATCTTGTCGTGCACAGTAGGTATGTGTGTGAAGAGCAGGACCGTAGTGTTGCTGGCTTTCAATGCAAGCTGAATGCCAGTCGGACACTTCATTTTAAATTGCCGTAACGAGGTAGGCACTTTCATACTAAGCCCTCGCGATTAGTAGACTATTTCTGTCATGCTGTATATTACCATGTGTGACCAGTAGTTTTCAATACCTCGGTCATTTTGACATGTTTGTACATCTTATATGGCTATAATATGATATGAGACAAGGGTTGGTTTCTGCAGACTCTTGCAAGGAACAGAAAAAAATAAAGGAGACGGTGATGGATAAAAGTATCACCACATAGGCTACTCGTAAATAAAAATTACGTCATGGACCCAATAATTAATTGACTTCCATAGCTTGATTTATTTTTACTATGGAGTCAATGGGGTCCATCAACTGTTTGGTTACCTACATTCTTCAAATTGTATTATTTTGTGTGCGTAAGAGAGAAAGAAATTCATACAGTTTTAGAAGAACTTGAGGGTGAGTAAATGATGACGACATTTTCATTTTTAGGTGAACTATCCCTTTAAATGATAAATACGGGTGATTTTATAGATAATTTTAACCACAGTGTTTAGCACAGGTGTTACTGCCTTAAGCAACTGAGATCAAAGTACTAAGTGAACCATTTTAGCAGGAAATGAAAGTCTTAGAAAAGAACTAGAGCCTTTAAACTGCATAGAAACACATTATCTGTGTGCACAACGTGAACAAGGGAATTCTGAAGTTGTTGTTTTAAGGTGTGTTGCTGTAATGGGTTCTATTTTAACTTTACTGTAAAGAATAGACCTTGACGTAAGTATAATTTAAGCACTTCCCTGTCACCAACAGAGATGGAGTTTGCTTGCAGTCACGTTGTGTGTAACTGGAGGTCTGAGAGTTTAACAGAAGAGGAAGCTAAAATCTCAAATCAAGGTTAGTCATATTCTGTGTATGTGATGCAAACATTTATTATTAGAGAGTTCCGATAATTCTGATGAGAGACTAATCAGATAATTCTGATCAAGGGGGAGTTGTCATCTTAGTAACAAAGCTTTCTCTAGCTATGTTTTTTTTATGTTGCATTCATTGTCAGGTTTGTGCTTAAGTGTTTGTTGGTTTAATATTATTGAATGACATGTTGCCTTTTAAGTATTGCTATTTAATTGTTTTGTGTTTGATAATTGTTTTACTGAAGCAACATTGAATAGTGTTTAAAAATAGGCATGGTCTAATTGTGACAACTTGCCCCATATAGTGTAGTAGGGTACTGTTATATTTTATTGCACACATAGTCAGTCAGTCTATAACTCCATCTGTCCCACATGATTGCTCATGTTTTGTAGGTATTACCTCCACTCTTCCCTGTGGTCTGTCTCGAGCGCATTCTGTCTCAGATCATCCTTACGACAACCGTGTAACCTTCACCCCGAAACCAGGTGAGTAAATGACACAATGTTTCATGGCTTTATGAAGATTGGCCCTAAGAAGCTTGTATTATCTCTGTATTTGTGAGCCTTCTTGAAATGAGGAGTGAGTTTTCTTTTTTTAAAGGTAGTGTAGGTAATTTTGGAGAGGCTAGCAATAGCAAGTTAGCTTTGAAAAGATACCACTCTCTCTTCAGAGCATCTCCAAAGCCACACCTCCTTCAAAACACAGCAGAGTCTGCAAAATGTCACGAGAGACGGCGTTAAACTACCCCATGTCTCAAAGCACACAACATTATGTGAATAATGAGCGTAAACAACTTATAGAGATCTAGTTGTACCACCTGACTGCGGCGTTGATAGTGTTAAAGGAGTGGTTCACTTTAAAAAAAAAAAACTTTTGCTGATAATTTACTCACCGCCATGTAATCCAAGATGTCCATGTCTTTCTTTCTTCAGTCGAAAAGAAATTAAGGTTTTTGATGAAAACATTCCAGGATTTTTCTCCATATAATGGACTTCAATGGGAACCAAACGGTTCAAGGTCCAAAAGACGGTTTCAGTGCAAACTGCAAACTGTTCAAAGGGCTTTAAACGATTCCAGACGAAGAATAAGGGTCTTATCAAGCGAAACGATTGCTCATTTAAAAAAATAAAAAAAGTTTAAATTTTATAAGCTCAAATGGTCGCCTTGCTCTGTTCTGTTCGAACTTGTTTATCAAAATTAACAAATCTTTTTCCGAGTCATTTGGTTCATTCAACGAACGAAACGAACGAATTGACTCAGTAAATGATTTGTTCATTTTGATGAACGAGTTCGAACAGGAGAGTCACGAATGCGCATTACAGAACAGCAAGTCGACCATTTAAGCTTATAAAACTTGGTTCCCATTGAAGTCCATTATATGGAGAAAAATCCTGGAATGTTTTCATCAAAAATCTTAATTTCTTTTCGACTGAAGAAAGAAAGACATGGACATCTTGGATGACATGGGGGTGAGTAAATTATCAGCAAAAGTGAACTGTTATCAGACTGTGAAGAGAGTTTCGACCAGTATAACAAAAATGTTTATAAAGAAATTGCCTATCCTACCTTTACTGTTTTAATGTTACTAGAACAGCAGAATTTACTGATTTATTTAATTTAACTTTATTTGATTGAGTCACCTTTGGCGCTTTATACAATGCAGAATGTTTCAAAACAGCTTTACAATGATAAACAGGAAAATAATGATTCAATGCTGCAAACAGAATTCAATTCTGCAGCTCTTAAAAGACAATAATGTGTAGTGAAACCACGCTTTCAATTCAATAGAAGGTGAAAGTTACTTTGCAAAGAAATAGTTCAATGGAAAAAAACCATCACATCACATCCTTTTTGTGGGTGTTAAAAACTGATGATAGGAACATGCTCAAGTGCATGTTGATGAATGTGTGCTAAAAAATACCTGCTGTTATATATTTATTAAATTTTATATATTTTTATATTTTTTATACTTATATTTTTAAAATGTTATTTATTCCTGTGATCAAAGCTGAATTTTCCGCATCATTACTCCAGTCTTCAGTGTCACATGATCCTTCTGAAATCATTCTGATATGCTGATTTGCTGCTCAAAAAACATTTATTATTAATATTAACAGTCGTGCTGCTCTGTGATTTAAAAAATAAAATCTTTGATTAATTAAAAAACTTTTTATTTGTCTATGAAAATATATTTTTTATTATTTATTAATTAATTACTTTTTTTTCAAGCTCCATCGTTGGTTCCACCACCTGTGCCGCCCCGTAACATACAGCATGGAAAGAGTCTGACTAGCTCTCTTCCACCACCCGTGCCACCAAGAGGTGAGAACACATTCACACACCCTTTATACCACAAACATGCGCATACAATGTTCAGTTGTCCATAAATAACTTGAACTTTTTAATAAACAGGGTCCGTGAGTTGATTTTTTTTCAACAGGGGTGGGGCCAAACTTGCAAAACTTGATATATTTTGCCTCTACCCCTTCTCTTTTCTCTCAGGTCTGGAGAATAATGGAGAGACTCAACTTAAAGCGAATGTAAACGTAGTGTCGCTAAAAGTAGGAAGCCTTGTGGACATTACTAAAGGTGTGCTACCCTGCTAAACTACTTTTCTGAAAGTATAAAAATCCAAAATTTTCATTTCAAACCAGCTTACTCTCTGTGTCCATAGCATCTGCTATACAGAGCACCCAGAAACCAGTGCATTGTGGGAAATGCAGTGCCGTCATGTCCTCTGCAAGCAGCCCTGAGACACACCAAACAACAATAGTAAGTTATACCAAGGGGTGCAAAACCCATTTGTGCATCTGTTGAAATAACATTTTCTTTTGTTAAAAGTGATTCCTGTCTTTTTTTCTAGATTTGGAGATGTGAGTTTTGCGGGAAGGAGAACGTTTATTCGCTGGCGGCACTAACGGCGGGACGGTTTCCCTTGCGCTCTCCTCCAGGCAGGGATATACTTTACATGGACGACAACGGGGATATGGAGTATGAGAATCTAGACGACATGCTGATTGTGCTGTGCGTGGACACTTCCGGAAGTATGAGTGTCACTTCTGAGGTGCCTGTCGTCTTTCATTACACACGGCCAGGGCTTAAACACCCTTTTTTAAAATGATTATGTTTACATTAGATATATTTTTCTCTCAGATCTCTCCAGGTAACAGCATGCGATCACCCACATATATTTCACGACTGCAGGTGAGCGGTGACTTCTGAAGTTTTGCTTATATGAACTGACCCGAAACATGTGAATTTACTATTTTTTGGGGTCCAGGGAGTCCAAGAAGCTCTTCAGATGGTGCTGTCCACCCTGCAGAAAACCTCACCTCATCGAAGACTGGCACTGGTGACTTTTAACAATGAGGTAAAGACACTTATAAGAGGAGACATATCAAAGTGCCACTTAAAGGAGTAGTTCACTTTTAAAAATACTGTTGCTGAAAATTTACTCACCACTATGTCATCCACTTATAAGAGGAGTTTTTAAAAAAAACTTTTGCTGATAATTTACTCACCCCCATGTCATCCAAGATGTCCATATCTTTCTTTCTTCAGTCGAAAAGAAATTAAGGTTTTTGATGAAAACATTCCAGGATTTTCTCCATATAATGGACTTCAATGGGAACCAAACGGTTCAAGGTCCAAATGAGAGTTTCTTTGCAGCTTCAAAGGGCTTTAAACGATTCCAGACGATGAACAAGGGTCTTATCAAACTATTTTTGTCTGTCAGTCATATAATGGAGGTCTATGGTCACCACCTCAAAGAGCATGCACAGAGAAGTCCAAATTAAACATGATTTAATGACTCGTAAATGTACACATTGATGGCCTAAGACACGAAACGAGCGGTTTGTGCGAGAAAACGAAGAGTATTTATATCGTTTTTACCTCTTGTAACCACAGCCACAAAGTGCCCGCGCCCTCAGATCACTTGGACGTGGCTGTGGTTACAAGAGGTAAAACCGATATAAATAATCTTCGTTTTCTTTTTCGTATTCAAAACCCAACAAGTGGATCATTGTCACTGGTATGAGACGTGCCATACCAGCACTGCATTACACTACAAAAATGATTAAAGATAATAATAGTGCACTTAAGAGAAAATCAAAATAACATGAGTGTCGATGGTATTCAAAATCTGTATAGCTACCGAAAAAAAAAAAGCAAATCTGAAATCTGTCAGTTCTGGTTATAACCTGTCTGTAACGTCTGGGGTCATTCGCAAAGAGATCGTCATATTTGCGGGTCGTCAGCATCAAAAATATGTTTAAATATATTACATTTAAGATGGGTTCGTGACTATACAACACGCCCAAAAAAACTGTTTGCTTATTCTACATGTCCGTCACATGGTATATTCCTGTCTAAGTGGGCTTTTTTGAGTTTATGCCAGTAAACAAAATGTTGGCAACACATGCTGACCTGGCTGAATATAACACCCTGTGTGAGAATCACAGTCAAGAGGAAGAACTACACTCTTCTAAAGCCAAAACTCAACACGCCTATAAAAGCAACTGAGATGTCAAAATGTGATGACTGAGCACTTCCTTTTCTCGTTTTAGTTTTGACGGGCTTGTGGCTTCTGGTTGTGGGCACCAGAATTCACCATTTAGAAGCAAGAGAAACACTTAATATTGAAACTGAAGAGACAATTTTAGAGAATCAGATGTAAAGCATAGTGCCGGAATAGCTCGCATTGCGCTTTAAACTGTCATGTGACCAGATTTGAGGACAGTTGTGCGTGTGGTTTTCAGGTAACGATGTATGGTGACGGTACAGGGGTTCCTCTCACCCTGAGAGACTGGGCGCTGGTGGACTATGACTATCTGAAGAAGGAGGGAGAGAACTACCGAACGCCTCACTGCATTGCGGAGACTATCCAGCCTCTCACACAGAAAATCAAAGAGTGAGTGGAACGTTCTCCACCTGTTGTTTGTATGTCTGTCAAAGGTCACGCCACCTTGTCTGTACTCTCATCAGAAAGAGCCTCTGTGTATCTGTATGCGTTTGGGCGGTTGATTTATTTGTTTGTCGCATGTCAGTTGGTCTATCTGATTTTGTGTCAGATCATTCTGTCTGATATGGTTTTATGAAATAACTATAACATTTTTTAAATGTTAGGGATCATTTTTAATGCACAATGTGAGAGTAAAAAAAAAAAAAGTATTCACTTCCTCAGGGGCTTAAATTTGGTAATCAATGGGCATCAATCACAATCCCCTGGTTTCACAGACAAGGCATTAAGTCTAATCCCACTTGCACTAACACATCTTAAAATATGTGCACAGTCAACTGTGTGTGGATACCATAGAAATTAATGAGAAGTGCTGTAAACTGAATCGTGCCAGTCATGCTGGTATTAAAAACAGCATTTTTTCAGATACAAAGTCTAAAAATAGACCAATCCAAAACTAATTGCCACTTTTGCCTTTGGCTTGCTCAGTTGGGGATATTCAAATTAATTAAACAATCAGTATTGATCAGCTCTACC